>OX328123.1:148726377-149001377 GCA_946811695.1 Gonocerus acuteangulatus | reverse complement strand
GTCAAATTATATTATTTGGATTACTACCTTTGAGGAGGACAAGAACTTCCTTCTCCCACATGAGTATCTGAGGCGTCAGCCACCAGATCACGGGGAGACCCACTAATATATTGTTATTGACTAAGCAGTGTAGAATATTAGAGATTTAATTTAGTGGATTTGGATTGAAATTTGTTTACAAAATAAATTCTTAGTTACAGGAGAATTAAAAGACCTTTAGTGGTTTGAGGTGACATTGCTAAGAGGTCATTAGGAAGGCCTGTAATTAGTATGGGGAGATGTATCCAAGGAGGTAACGGCTTGGCATGCCTCCTACCTCTTTGGCATCTCCCGCCTTCCACCTCTCTGCATTCCCTTTCCTTTCATGTCAAGGTTCGTCTACAACGTTCATTTTATTTATTACCTACTGATCTAATAAACATTAGCTGAAATATTTCTCTACGCTAAATGGAATATATATTGCTACAATGTTTGCCTTGTTATTTGCTTATCTATACACAAACAACAAGGCTCATATGCTACCCCGATATGATACCGGGTTGAAGCGTGAGTGGGGGAATCGGATAGAAGTCCTCCAACTTACCTCAGTCACTGCTAGATCTTCGGGCAGCTTCGGTCTGTACTCGATACATTTTTCGGCTCGCGAGCAGCGTACAAAGTCGTGAAAACGGACTAGGACTAAAGTTGGATCGCAAGTTGGATACCAAGTCGGAGCGTGAGTGGAGTCGACTATCCAACTCGTAGTCCTGTTAAGTCGTACTGAAAATCGGAAAGTGAATGTCATGCTTAACAGATATTACCATTTCCTGTTTTTCATTCGTTTCCTTCATCATCCCTCTGGTACATCCGCTTATAGAGTAGCTTAATAAGTTTGCATTTTTAAGGTCCAAAGAGTATCTGATCATCTATTTTTTTCACCGAAATGTCAGCTACTTCGTTTCTCCGGATCATAGTAGGAGCCCATTGTCACCTTGCGTAATATACACTTTTTTTATGCGTTTTTTTTTTTTTTTTTTTAATTTGTGCTACGACTCTACAAAAGCAGTCAGTTTGTAGTTAATGGGTTCAGATGATAGTCTGTAGGGTGACAGCTTCTTCATAAACTGTTCATACATCCCCGTTGTGATTTTAAATATTTTTCCTCATTGGAGCAAATCCTTTGAATCAATACCACCCTGCTCGCTCTCCACCTAGCCCTGGAAAGCAGTCAGCGGTATAAGCGTCCACCAGTTCTTTGACACTTAGAAGGTGCTAATGCCTTGTAGATCACAAGCTTTTAGCTCCTGGAGGATCATTACGTTCTATTTGGCGATCAGGATTACGAAGTCCAATCGGTACATTCAGCTCCTTGGGGATCATTACGTTCTATTTGGCGTTCAGGATTACGAAGTCCAATCGTTAACATCAGCTCCTTGGGGATCATTACGTTCTATTTGGCGTTCAGGATTACGAAGTCCAATCGTTACCATCAGCTCCTTGGGGATCATTACGTTCTATTTGGCGTTCAGGATTACGAAGTCCAATCGTTACCATCAGCTCCTTGGGGATCATTACGTTCTATTTGGCGTTCAGGATTAAAAAGTCCAATCGGTACTTTCAGCTCCTTGGGGATCATTACGTTCTATTTGGCGTTCAGGATTACGAAGTCCAATCGTTACCATCAGCTCCTTGGGGATCATTACGTTTTATTTGGCGTTCAGGATTAGAAAGTCCAATCGGTACCATCAGCTCCTTGGGGATCATTACGTTCTATTTGGCGTTCAGGATTACGAAGTCCAATCGTTACCATCAGCTCCTTGGGGATCATTACGTTCTATTTGGCGTTCAGGATTACGAAGTCCAATCGTTACCATCAGCTCCTTGGGGATCATTACGTTCTATTTGGCGTTCAGGATTACGAAGTCCAATCGGCACATTCAGCTCCTGGGGGATCATTACGTTCTATTTGGCGTTCAGGATTACGAAGTCCAATCGTTACTATCAGCTCCTTGAGGATCATTACGTTCTATTTGGCGTTCAGGATTACGAAGTCCAATCGGCACATTCAGCTCCTTGGGGATCATTACGTTCTATTTGGCGTTCAGGATTAGAAAGTCCAATCGGTACTTTCAGCTCCTTGGGGATCATTACGTTCTATTTGGCGTTCAGGATTACGAAGTCCAATCGTTACCATCAGCTCCTTGGGGATCATTACGTTCTATTTGGCGTTCAGGATTACGAAGTCCAATCGGCACATTCAGCTCCTTGGGGATCATTACGTTCTATTTGGCGTTCAGGATTAAAAAGTCCAATCGGTACTTTCAGCTCCTTGGGGATCATTACGTTCTATTTGGCGTTCAGGATTACGAAGTCCAATCGGCACATTCAGCTCCTTGGGGATCATTACGTTCTATTTGGCGTTCAGGATTAAAAAGTCCAATCGGTACTTTCAGCTCCTTGGGGATCATTACGTTCTATTTGGCGTTCAGGATTACGAAGTCCAATCGTTACCATGAGCTCCTTGGGGATCATTACGTTCTATTTGGCGTTCAGGATTAGAAAGTCCAATCGGTACTTTCAGCTCCTTGGGGATCATTACGTTCTATTTGGCGTTCAGGATTACGAAGTCCAATCGGTACTTTCAGCTCTAGTTGCATAGCTTAGGAGGATCGTTTTACATTTTCTATTTATTGGAAGAGTTGGTACCATGGGTCGAAAATAATTGTTAACTTTTATTAAAAAAAATTATTGATTAAACTTTTACTTTTATTTTCATTTTGAAGAGTTATAAAATCACTTTTTCGGTTTAAACTTTTTTTAAAAAAGTTTTTTTTAACTGCTATTTTTCAACTTAAATAATAATAGTTTTAAAGTAATTGTTATTAAAATACTTAAGAGAAAAACATTTTAAAGGAATAAATTAAAGCTACTAATGTTTATATTTTGTTTTCTATCAACAAATATATTTCAGTAAATAAACAAAAATAAATTTTTAAACAAAGAACATTTCACTTATCTTATTCAACCCTAAAATTCCTGATTAAAATACTTAAAACTTTTATTCCACGTTGAAAAATATAAAAATGTTACTTTAACTTTTATTTTCATGTACCTAATTATTTAAGTTCCTAAATAACTTTTACTCTGAAAACTTTTAAATAAAAGTTTTTTTTTTATCTGTTATTTTTTCATAAAAAAAAATCACTGTTTCGATCCCTGGTTAATAATTTATTGAGCGTTAGTCATGGATGTAGCTTACGTTATAAGGCACACCATTTTTGGTTGATAGGTATTCCAAAATGGATGGTTGTACATAAGTATGTGGTTTCACTTAAGTGGTTCTGTACAGTCCTATTTACATAACGTTTTATATACATACCTTTTTGGTCAGAAATTGACTTATGGAGGTGAAATTACGTGCGAAATGACTCGGGATCACAGATTCCGTTCGACATGTTTCAGGATTCAACTTATAGGAGATCGACACATTAATAGTTGACTGTGTGCATATATATATATATATATATATATATGTATGGGGGCGAGGTTAGCTCAGTGGACTCATATGCTTGAGGACCTGAGTTCAAGTCCCGAGCAAGCACTAAAGATTTTTTCTTCTAGTATCTTCGTTAATGGGTTGAATTCGGCCTCCCTAGCCGTCTCTAGGCCAACCCAGCCTTTAATTAATTTAATAATGGGTACCTTGGTGCTAATGACTCTAGAAGTCGAATATCAGGCGGCCGGAGAATAGTACTGACCACACTATCTCCTTAGTGTTCCGTATGGTCATGAATCAGATACCTCTACAGTATCTGCCCCTCAGGGTCCTCATGGTCTGTTACGGGACTGATTTTTATATATATATATATATATATATATATATATATATATATATATATATATATACAAACACCGTGTGATTCTCAATGCAAAGAATATTTCTAAAGTGTTAACTTTAATTTATTGTCAATCTTATAATTACATATTAACATATTAACTATAATCATCAAATGGCCATTTATATTGACAATTAAAATATGTCTAATTTTCAAATTTTGTCAAACAATGACAAAACTGATCTTAAAATTTTAAATTTTTCTTAAAATTGGTCAAAACTACTTATTTGTATTACATTTACATTTTTATTTAATTATTTCTTTATAGGCATCCTCAACCAAGGGGATAATTATTTATATCTACTTCCAATAATATCGTACAAATTATTAGAAATATTAATATTAATTATTAATATTAATTATACTATATTAGATGTAAATTTCATTATACAATTAATCAAATTTACAAACCACGAAACAAAAAACAAAAAATAGCTATAAAAACACACACACACACAACAACAACAACAAAAAACAAAACAAAACAGATCAATACGAGGACCCAAGAGAAAATAAAAACTTCCGAATATGATATATTTAATTAATACTAGCTGTTACCTGGCGTGTCATGCTACTGCCTGTTGCCCC
This sequence comes from Gonocerus acuteangulatus, assembly GCA_946811695.1. NCBI lineage: Eukaryota > Metazoa > Arthropoda > Insecta > Hemiptera > Coreidae > Gonocerus > Gonocerus acuteangulatus. The sequence goes on along the minus strand of OX328123.1, from coordinate 148,996,914 downwards.
TTCTTCTTTAAAATAAATTGAGAAAACTGATCTTAACCAGCAAGCAGTATTTATGTATATAGATATAGATAATATATAATCAGAGAATATAAAACCTGTTTCATTAAACAGTTTACTAATAAGTGTTCTCATAGTTAGTGCAAAATAAATTAGAAACCAAATAAGTCTCTAGACGTGGCCCCGCCAGTCTAAGGTTCTCCTCCTCAAGTTGAGGCTGAAGTTGTTTTTTGAAGCAAATTCCCCTGAAGAGGCGCCAGAACGGTTCGAAGTATAGTAGGGAAGTTAAAATAAGAATTGTGTGGTGTAGTGTTATTGACATTCCGCCTTTTTCGATAATTCTATAAATTTGAGCAAAGGGTCAGTTAATGATTAATTATAAATAAGTAATTTAAAATCTAATAACGAGAATAATGTTAAAGAATAGAAAACTACACTGCGACTCGAACTTGAAGCCTTGCAGCTATCGGCAACCGGACATGAGAAAGCAGCTTTGGACTTCATTTGTCAAGCAACTGACAAATGCCACAGATGATATAGAATAATACTCCGTTACGGCCAGTCTTGGTGAATATCTCATTTTTTCAAAGGTGACGATTTCTGACAATTCTTTCTTCTGTAACTGTTCGGGTTCACATTTTCGAACCCTTGACCCCCGAATTGTGATTTCTAATGAGTTTAACCTATAGATGACTTTCTTTTCTTCTTTTTTTACAGCCATGATACTCCCCGGATTAAGATCTAACTGTGTGCCATATTTGGTCAAAATCGGTCAAACGGTCTGGATTTGTATAAGGAATAAACAGAGAAACAGCCAAATTATATATATATATATATATATATATATATATATATATATATATATATATATATATACAGTATATATATATATATACAGTATACACCCATATATATATATATATATATATATATATATGGGTGTATATACACACACATATATATATATATATATATATATATATATATATATATATATATATATATATATATATATATATATTTGGCTGTCATCTGATCACGTCAAAAATCCTTCGTCAAGCGATACAGATTCACAAAAAGTACGCTAGTTACATGCACAATTAAAAAAAAAAATGTCCTAAAATCTTTATCTTTTAGTACTAGGTATTGAAGATAACCCCGAGAAAATGTATTTATTAAAAAGAGAAACAATGTTCAAGTGAAATTTTACGATTACATTTTGCTCGTTGCAAGAAGACAAATAATGAATCCCGAATAAAAAACCTTTCTCTTAATATATCGTTCTATAAATTCCTCCTAATTTACAACTGGTCCTAGAGACAAACAGAGATAGAATGATGTATATAACAGGATAACAGGATGAAACCATCCAAGGACAGTCTAATGGAGATTAAGTATATTCGAAATTTGTCCGGCTCCAACCAACAGCATCAAAACACAATTAGCAATGGGACGATTTCACATTTTCCCTTCATTTTATTGTTCTAATATTATATACTAGCTGAATACCCGTGCTTCGTCAAGTCAGAAAGGTAGTTAGTTAATTGCGTTAAATAATGTATCATCAAAATTAACGCTACTATATAATTTTGTGCAGTTTATTATGGCAAGGTTCTCGTCATACTACAAGTTTTTTATCAATTGATAAGTAATCAAAGTATAATGTTCCTTGATACTGGGGCGCTCCAGGCCAGTGTCAAGAAACAGATAACCTAAAGATAACCCGTTATCTATAGGTTACCACTAACAGGTGTTTAGCCAGTACATGTTTAAATTCGTTGTCAATAATAAATGGACGTTAAAGTTTAAAAATGTATGTTTCCAAGATGTCATTTGGAAACACCCATTATATTTGCGAGCATTACCAAGAAGTGTTCTGACTAGGGATGCTGATGTGTGAGGAGGCTGTGCAAGGGTTCGGGATATTATTACCTCGGATGGACCATCACCAGGTATAGCGTAAACTCTATGAGGAAAAAAAATGTCTAGCAATTCAAGGTCTGCCATCATAGTTGAAATGAACCGCAAATAAAAATAATATTATGAAGTAGATACAATACGGTAACAGCTGACCTGTTATCGTCCTAGCAACGCATGCTGCCTAGGCGTGCCGCTCTCCTTGAAAACAACTAAAGATTCAACCCCCTCTAAAAGTAATTAAACATTTAAATATCAAAAAAACCTTTCTTAGCGAGTGTTTACATCCTAAAGGGAGTGTCCATGCAAAAAATTTCAAATTTTTCTGTCAAGTAGTTTGCGCTGGGCGATGATAGGTCAGTGAGCGAGTGAGTGAGTGGTATTTGACAAATAAATAGTAGGTTCGTAATTCTGTGTTATAAATACTCATGTTGACAAATGTCTCATGTTGTTAATTGAATCCATACAAATTATTTTACGTTAATAACACAGGCACGCACACACAAAAAAGAAGGTTCGGATTGAGAGAGCTGAACATGTTCACTACATGTTTTTGGGGTCGCTGAATCCAAATCCGGAGTCAGAAAAACACCAGCACCACAAGTCATAATTTAGGATATTTTACACTATAATATTTTTATTCAAGTTGTTAACAAAAGTGTGTACCGATTGTAGGGCCAAATCTTTTACCAATGCATAGAGGACACTTCAAATAACATGTAGACAAATCTAAAAAAAAAAAAAAAAGAAGTTTCAAACTGAAAGCATAATTAGTCTGTTTTAGGGTGTTTATTTAATTTACTTTGATTGATACATTGCTCGAATCAAACACGGGGGGATTATTTAACGGTTGCATTTTGGGACTTTAAGGATTGAATACGAGCGAACATCGGACTGATTCCTAGTTTGACATTAAAGAGTATAATCAAATAATAAACAGAATCAACGACAAATGGGATTAATAAAATATATATTAACACTTAAAATAAAATATTTAACGAATAGGCAAGTTTAGGCAAGATCTGTCGACGTAGTAGATAAGACAATATATTCCTAAAATAGTGCCAAATGGTATTTTTCCGGGAAAATACGGCGATTTCCGAATTAAATTAAATAGCATTATTTTCGGCTCGATGTAAAAATAAAACATTAGGTGAATTTTTAAAACCATTTGTGCTAGTTTTGATTGATTATAATACCCTTAATGTGTACTGCAAGCAACAATAATTTATAAAATCTAGTTTATCCTTATACAAATCCTCACCGTTTGACCGATTTTGACCCGACTTGGCACACAGGTAGGTAGGCCTTGATCCGGGTATCCGGGCTACCGTCTAGGACTCATAGTTGAGAGGTTACGGGTTCGAAATTTTGCCGAAACAATGATGTTCCGGTGGACGGATTTCGCTGGTTAAATTAGTTAAATTCCTTTTAAGCAGTCAGGAAATAGTTGGAAGTTTTATAAATGTCTGTATTAAGGACGTTTCGGCTACTCTTTGGTAACCTTCATAAAGACAAGCCAAAACGACCTTAATACAGATTTTTACAAAAATCGTATTCATGTTTTCCTAGCCGAATCCCAACTATCCCCTGATTGCTTATCACCTAGTCAGCTAACTATCTACACCTTATTATAAATTATTCTTGTGCCAAATCTCATAAAAAATTATTAATTGAGTCGCCTTTTATCTCTTTTGTATTTATCTAGGTAATGGTGCGCACATTATTTGGAAATGTGGTCTACACTACCCACGGACTGTTTTATATTTCTGCAGCTTTACCAAAGAAAGCACTCCTGCACGCAGCTAGAGCGCTGTTGTTAGGGCTTCCTCCGAATTGAGGTTGCACTCATGGCGGAATTTTTGAAAACTTTCTTCAAATCTTTATCGAGCCCACCTAGTTTACACCAAATTGACCCCCGTTCAAATTTATACACACATACAGGGTGTTTCAGGTCTAAGTAGCCAAACTCTTGGAGGTGATTGTAGACATACTTTACAACAAAAAAGTACATTTGAAGTATTGTCCGATTCCGAAAGGAACAGGAGCAATGTCCAATTTTCTGTTTTTTTACCGTAGTCATGCTTTGAATGAAGCAAGGATTCTATGAATTAGAAAGGATTTCTCAAAAACTATTCAAGATAATTAAATTCGAATGCCATAATAAAATAGACACAATTCCCTTTAAAAAAAATAAATTTAATTCACTAAAACTATTATTAAAAGATACGTTTTGGACGTCCAACAACACACTTCTGTTTTTATCAATGAATCTGACTTTTTTCGCGAATTGTTTCCTCAGCCCCTTGACGGACTACAGATTCAATACTTACACGAAAACTTCTACATTTAGTAAGCATTAAATCCATGCAAATGAAGTTTATTGAGGGATAAATTGAACGATTGGCTCCCTTTTGTCAATAAAATGTGGAATGTAGTTTTGTTACTTTCAAATACCTTGTGTAAAGAAGTTAAAAATTATTCTTGTGTAAAGAAATTAAAAATTATTCAGGAATGCAGTCTACACTTCCCAAATTCTGAGGAAAGTGCTTAGTTATGGACTTTTTAATTTCTGCTTTGCAGCCTTGAAACAATGCTGTTGTGCTTTGGTTGAATTTATTACAACATCTATTATCATGTACTCCTCGTAGGAAGAGCATGTTTAATCCATATTTTATATAGGGCCTACATTAGCTTATCTCCGTTCAGGATTATCTACAGTAATAAATATATTCAAATTATTGTCTTATCCGTTCAACGTAATTGTTCTTGGGCCTGAGTGTGTACGTGCGAACTGCTCTGGAACGGGTTTGTGTACAAGGTGCTAACATACACACACAAATCAGAACAGCCACCTTTGCCAGCCTGTTGTAGTTTATAGGCCGTGTAAACTCCAGCTGTTCAGACCTCCCACTTAACGGCCTCCGTCACGCCGATCTGCTAGACATTGTCAGGTATCTTCTAGATCAGAGAGAACGATTTATCATTCCTGGACAACATTCGTAATACGGAAAAGGCTTTACTCAAGGATAAAGTAAGCCTAGAATATTTCATAATGATAACTGTAGGCTACGCTATAAGGCTACTTGTGGTTATATACGCTGGTTAGTTATCAACGCTGGAAAAACACTAATTATTAAAGATAGACCAAACGAATCTCCAGATCCCCTGCTGCAAAATTAGATTCTTTGGTGCCTTAATGTGCCAATGTTAGTACCTTATAACATTTATTTCGTCTAACACCACATGTTGAGAAGTTACCGGACTTTGGAGTGTGGAAAACTTGGTTTTACCTGGTATATTAAACCTGGTAAAAGAATTTCCGGAGCCATGCTGATTGAAGCTTTTTGGCCCGGAACCGAATTTTCTGTAAGTAATTTGAACCCTGTGTAATACTCAAAGGATTGATTTCCAAGAAGCTTCGACTCACATAATTATCCATGATGATATGACGTTCGAAATCGCCAGGAGAAGAAATAAAATCGCCAACCAAAGGCGGGATTCGAACCCACCTCTCTTAGGTATCCAGGGTTCTGTACACAAACCATGAAATCCCTTCCAAGCCTTGTATGTAGTTTAAAACCCGAACGAAAAGTGTGTTATTACTTGAAGAGTAATTGCATCCAAGCTTTCCGCGAGGTGTACTTAACATGAAATTTATAATAGCCTTTAAATTACAAAAAATAGTTAATAAAATTATACCTTTTTTTATCACATATACCTATTATTATCTGTGTAAACCATCGTCTGTATAATGTTTTCAATTATAACCAAAAAGTCGCCCCAGGGCGTACGTTTTATAGCAGATAGAGATCTTGAATTGCTAATAGCTTTTGGAGTATGGAATATTTTTGCGATTATTACAATCGTAAAAATGTGCACCATCTTGATCTGTAAGATCAAACATCTTATCACATGGGCCGCGAAGAAGCGCTTTTACCAAACCTAATTGTGGCAGGAAATTCCTTCAGAAATGCTTGAACCACATTTTCATTTTTAGCGCATTTTTTACCTCCCTCAATATGGAGAAGGAAACGCGCTAACCTTATGAGGTTGACCTCATGATGCCATCCGGAAGAGCCCAATTTATCGTTCCAAAACCCATTAGATCATATGAATTTATATATATATATATATATATATATATATATATATATATATATATATATATATATAAATTCATATGATCTAAGGATTTTGGAATGAGAAATTATGCTCATTTATATGTTGTTTTTGTTTATTTATTTTTTATATAATGGCGCATCTGCATCTATGTATATATGTATATATATACATATATATATATATATATATATATATATATATATATATATATATATATATATATGTGTGTGTATATATATATATATATATATATATGTATATATATATATATATATATATATATATATATATATTTATCAGACCGCTCTCTGGGTGGCTCAATATTGAATTGATTTTAATGAAATGTGGGACAAAAATACTTTTTGTGATTTTAAAGGTCGATTTCGTTAAACAGCAGAATCGCAATACCGGAATATTGTTTTTTTAGGATAAATTCGAGTCAAAAAATCGTAACGATTACGTTTTTGAGTTAATAGGCATGTAGGTACACTTATGTAGTGAAACGAATTTATGGCGATATCTGAGGGGTCTCCCGTAGTCTAGTGGCTAGCGCGCTGGATTCGTAAGCGGGAGATGGTGGGTTCGATTCCCACCTCCGGCAGGAATTTTCTCATCTCAGGGCTCGCTGGGAAAATTCCTCGCTGCACCCTGGATGTCGGCGCTAATGACCTAGATGTAGATGCGCCGTAAAAAAAAAAAAAAAAAAAAAAAAAAATGGCGATATCTGTAACAGGTTTTGAGAAACGTGAATAATACTTGCTTTGCAAAAACAATTTCAGTTCTTGTACTTGAAAATGATAGACTACTTTTCTAATATTTCTAGATAGATTTTATATACATACAATATTTAAATTTTCGTTAGGTTTAGTGATAAGGAGGTTTTTCTTAAATGTCTTGAAAACGGTTGGGGAATCTTGGTAGGTAAACAGTTTCCTAAAGAGACCTTTTCGGTGGGGCGATCTGAGGAGGCGAAATGAGTGCTGGAAACCTCTAAAAAGGTTTTCTGCTTTGAACGGGTTTTTACATTTGTTTTCTGAGTGATTAATTGTTTGTTGTTTTTGGAATTGATTTTAGGAGTAAAATGAATTTGCCAGTAAAACAAGATAGTTATAATAAAATTAATTTTTGGTTGCTAGGTTGATCTTCTTATATGGTTGAAACAGACATAAAATTGAAAAAACAAATTTTGTAGCTTGCATTGAAGTTGTTATCTAGCTGATTCAGACACGTATTAAAGAAGAAGAATTTTTCCCAAACGGAAAGAATAAAATAACTATTTATAATTCAAATATCTTTATACACCCAAAAGCTCAGCTTGATGCGTCGGGGGGTGGGTTCTCCGAGGTGGTGGTAGTTTATGGAACCAAAAGAGTGAGTGTTTGTATTATTTTCTTTGATTTTAGTGTTTCAAATTGTTATGTTATTTAAGCTCGAAGTTCTAAAACGTAATACGGAGTCAATATAATGTTGAAAACTACCTTGAACAATGATTCCTGATTTTGGTTAACAATGAAATCACGTTTTAGTTTACTTTAACCCCTGGCCAGGTGCTGAAACCATCATAGCCCGTTTAGGAGTTTCATGAATTAAAATAAAGAAAAAAATTGTAAAGTAAATTGTAATTGGGTTGACATCCACATCTTCACTCAATTTAGCGGTGATTTCAAATCAAGACCTCTCATTCTTGTAGACATGGCATTCGGTGAAGAAATGTTTGATTGAAATTATGTAGACAATACAGGCTGGGCACTCCGGTGCATGTCTTTGACATCAGATAGGAATGAGTCAATCTTGTGTGGCCTATCCTGAGCCAATTAAGGACCACCTCTGCTCTCCCCTTTTCTACTATAGTCAAGGTCCTCCAAGGCTCATAGGAAGCCTAATTTCTTTTAATTTGGTTTCTCTGGTATTGTACGACATAAGTCGGCTAAAAAACGTTAACATTAAGGGATTACGAATTGTTTATATTAAGGTATGTCAAGTCACAAAGTTCATTATTCTGTCTTTGAATGAATACTGCAGTTGATAAATAAATGATTTGTCAGCACTACAAATTTATATCCTATTTCAGAAAGGTAAATATTGAAGATGTATTTCAGTGTTTACTATACTCGAGCGATCAATATATTTCTAGTATGAATGCAGAAATGTCGACGACATAAGGAAGAGTTTCATTCTTACCCAGGTGAAATAATTAATTTGTTGAATGAACCGTTACTTGACCAAGAATGATTTATTAGTTTTGATAATTTTTGTTCTATTGTTTTGTTTTCAATTATTATTATTATTATTATTTGTAATGCCTGGGTTTTTAAGTTTTCTGTTGTTGTTTCCTTTGGAAAAGTTAAATAATTTATAAAAGAAGTATAATAATAATAAAAAAAATATATATTAAATAAATTTAATTAAATTTTGGTTAACACTTAAAACGTAAACGGCTTTTTCTTCTGAAAAAGACAGAAAACGACGGTAAGACTTTATTTCCGACCCATAACATGAGGTATATTCGTGATCAGCATGTTCTTTCCTATAAGAATCCGTGATAAAATAATTTTGTCCAGCTAGATCAGGTAAAAATACCACTGTGCGTCGCGTCGGTGGAATGATGAGGACATGTTTCAGTGAAGCCTGTTCTTCCTCGCGATTGGTCCAGGCCACAAAAGACGGGTGTAATAAAATAGGAAGTGAAAACCTAGTTTTAGCGCGGTTCCTCCTTCCCCCATAGGGAGGAACCCCGCTTATAGGGTTGATACAATGAAACAATCCGGAAGTGCCGACTAGAAAATTTCGCGTTTCAGAACCCCTAGAGACCGAAAATAACGGTGGTTCAAATTTGTATATATATATATATATATATATATATATATATATGTATATATTTATATATATATATATATATATATATATATATATATATATATATTTGTCTGTTCGCTCTCTAGATAGAAGACGAATGGTCCGATTTTGATGAAATTTGGTACAAAAATCCTTCGTCCAATTTGAAAGGTCAAGTTCGTTAACCAGCAAAATCCGCCTACTGGAAGATGGCGTTTGGGGCGAAATTCGCGCAAAAAAAATCGTAACGCTTACGTTTTTGAGTTCATAAGCTTCTAAGTACTCGTTTTATATGATTCCTGGGCTAGGAAAACGAATGAAACCATTTTCAAGGCGATAGCTTTAACCGTTTTTGAGAAAATTGGAAAAATATTTTTTGAATACCGTTTTTGGTTGGGTACTTAGAATCATGGGATTCAGTTGAAACATTTTCTGCATGTTCTACTTTCATCAGAACTAATATGTTGAAATTTTGGTTACGTTTGGAGTTAAGGAAGGGTTAGAATAAAATATTTTACTAACAGACATAAAAAGTTTTAGTAACTTTGTTTACTTTCCTTAATATCTCGAAAAAGGTTGAGAATCTTGGTAAACGGAAGAATACCATTAGAAAGCTTATTAAATGTTCTAAAAAAAGGTTCTAATGAAAGTTTTGATTAGGCGATGTCAATCGGAGAAATAAGAGCTTAAAACTTTAAAGTAATTGATTTCGCTTATTCGAACTGTTCTTTTTGTCTGTTTTTTATTCCTTGTTATTTTTTAATTGCTTATTGTTGGATAATGTATTTGAAAATAAAACAGGTTAAGAAAAATAAGATAAACAATTTAATGTTAGAGATATGGATTTCCAAGATATATAGCTTTTCAACTGCCTAGCGTCCTTCCTAGGGAGGGTTCTTTGTCTTTGATTTTGGTACTTAGAATTATGGGATACAGTTGAAACATTTTCTGCATGTTGGAGTTTCATCAACACTAATATGTTGAAATTTTTGTTACGTTTGGAGTTAAGGAAGGGTTAGAATAAAATATTTTACTAACAGACATAAAAAGTTTTAGTAACTTTGTTTACTTTCGTTAGTATCTCGAAAACCGTTGACAATCTTGTGAAGAGGAAGATTACCATTCGGAAGCTTACTAAATGCTCTACAAAAAAGGTTCTAAAGAAAGTTTTAATTAGGCGATGTCAATCGGAGAAAAAAGTGCTTAAAGCTTTAAATTAATTGATTTCGTTTATTCCAATGGTTCTTTTTGTCTGTTTTATTTCTTGTTATTTTTTAATTGCTTATAGTTGGATAATGTATTTGACAAAAAAAAAACTGGTTAAGTAAAATAACAAAAACAATTTATTGTTATAAATATAGATTTCCAAGATTCCAAGACCTTGTCACTAGCGGGTCTGTTTGTAGTGTAGCGGACCCTTCCAGGTAAGATTGTAAATCATGACCTTTCAAGACTTTACTACTCACAGGAATGGCGTTAGTGACCTTAAGGGTTGACACGCCATTATAATAATTAATTTAAAAAAAAAGACTGGTGGAACCAAAATAATAACTGCTTCTATTTTAATCTTTCCAAATTAGACTAGGGATATGAACGGAACCGCGCTAAGATGATGCAGTCCTGCGAGACGGACTTTTTCTGTATTAGAATCGTCCTCCTGCTGACTGCAGCGGTTAGTTCACATATTTCCCTCATGCCAGACTCCTGCATAGAAGCTGCGTGTCCGAAGATGTAAAACCTTCCCGCCTTCTGGTGCCAAACCCACATATGTCCTAATTAATGATAACACCATTCTTAATTATCACTACACCAAGGACGCCAAGCAACATTTTCCTCCACATAAAATAAAAAGAAAATATACGCAGCTTGTTACGGCTACTTTCATCAGGGACGACTTTCCTTTTTGTGTTTGTCCTTTTTTTCCTTTATTTCATGCAAGTAATATCAGGGCGGCGTCATTTTAATCATATTCATAACCAACGATTTATGGCTTTTTTAAATCTTTTTGTCTTTTCCTTTTTTTGAGGTACAATTTCCTCCCAATATCCGTGGAATTTGCGGTAACAAGGAATCCTATCGAACCATAGATATCTCCGAACCATCAACCGAAGCTTTTTTATACAGTTTTTATAAATTTGAAAAAATCAAATTTTTATAAAAGAAAAAAATCAAACAATATCATCGGGGAAAAACAAAATTACTAAAATGTCTCTTAGTACTTTCTTTACTGAGGATGAGCCAAACCACTTTAGTGTCACAACTCGTACTTATGATCTTCAGCTAAATCTTAACAACAACATATTTGACAAAAAATAAAATAAATAAAATAAAAATAGCAGTAAGCTGGACCAAATCGTTCTCTCTCTCTCTCTCTCTCTCTCTCTCTCTCTCTCTCTCTCTCTCTCTCTCTCTCTCTCTCTCTCTCTCTCTCTCTCTCTCTCTCTCTCTCTCTCTCTCTCTCTCAATAATAATAATAATAATTTAGCTAATAGAAAGGTAATTATTTTTTTTCATCCAGATATATTTTTCTTCAAACGGTTTGAATCTTTCTAAAACTAACGTAATTTTTGGGAAACGGCATCGCTTTTACTGAGAAAAATCTAATCGAGCATTAGAAGGATTTGGAACAATAATTGTGCATATCATATATAAATATATATATATATATATATATATATATATATATATATATATATATTAGGGTATACAAGGGTGCAATATGGGTTATGTTGTAAATTATTTATCTAACAGACGTTGTCGAGTGAGAATTGGCACCATTCCTTCAGGAGAACGGAGTGCCTCAAGGAGGAGTATTGACTACTACACTCTTCAATGTTGCCATTAACTAACGTAGTTCTTGCATCCCAAGTGCAATACATTGTTGCCACTATGCTGACGACTTACTCATATATAGTTCATTAACAACTACAGTTCAACAGGGATGTACAGACTGCACAAGACAGATTATAAACAATTCCTCAAGGATTGCTACACTCTTCAATGTTGCCATAAACTCACGTAGTTCTTACATCCAAACAGAATACAATAAATGATTGGATTGGTCTCCCGATATTTGTGGTTTAGCATCTACCTTTAATTCAGGAGGCAAACTCCTGTCATATTTTTTTTTTTACTAATTTCAAATTTACATGAAAGTTAGATGAGATAGAAGAATTCTGATGGAATATTCTTTTTCTACATTGACAATTCTTGAAGCAACAATACATTGCAAATTTATAAAGATTTTCTGACAAGTTATTGCCTTTGAAGTATATCTCTGGATAAGCTCAACGGATTTTAATGGGTGTAGGGTTGTTTTAATGAGAATTTAATACCCTAAAATTTGATGAAAAGCGGTGTTTTTCGTTTTTCCAATTTTTCTAAGAAATGGTGGGTGATGCAGAAAAACGGGCAGCACCTCTAGAACGTGAATACTGACATCTACAAAAATGCGATATATATCTCTTGGGACATTCGTTGTAGTGTTAATTATGAATATAGCGTACACTAGACAATATTTAAAGAATGTGTTTAATTATGCAGCTCCTGCAAAATGGGCTTTTATCCTTTTGAATGTGGTTTAGTTAAACTCAACATAACTATTTCTTTTCATTGATGCAATTCTTCTTACTCACTGAACCAATAATGCCGAGCTTGATATCCTATTTTACTTGTTGGTGAAGGATACAATGTGTCACGTTTTTTCACTGGGGGGGGGGGACAACCAAAAACAGAGGTTGTTTAAGAACCACGGTCACCAAATTAAGGGACATATCAAGGCAGGAATCGGATATCCTATTAGGACCGCAAGGAGTATTTATTCCGACCACAAGGAGGCAAAAAAATCGACTCCAACGGAGAGAACACGTAAGGTTAATGAGCGTGAAAATCGAAGTAGTAAACAAAACATGGAGTTAGATCAATATCTTGGTGGGGTTTCGATACATCGACTCGATTATCAGGGTGACCTGCTTTTGGACTATTTCCACCTTGTTGAATCCTTGGCTGAACATTCAGTCTTTAAAGTTTAGATGTAGTATTGAATGTCTTTATTCTTAAGGAATTTCTGGAAGGATTCAGAATCAAGGGATAAAAAAAGCTGCTAGCTTTTCCTTTACAAAACCATATAAGGTGCCTTAGAAAGGTTTAGACAATGGATAGAACAGGCCTAGAAGAAAACATTCCAAACTCTCGGATTCGTAGTAAATAATGACTTACTTCATAACAGGGAATTTCCCGAGTTAATACTCATGTGATATGAACAGTCAGAAATAAACAATATTTTGGTTGGAAAGGGAATGGGCTACTCGTTATCTTCGTTAGCTACCTTCTTACCTCAATAAGGAGGAAACCCGCTTATGACGTGACCTACAAGTGCCGACTACAAACTTTCACGTTTCATAAGCCAACTGTTCACTGGAACACTCTTTCTCTCGGCAAAATTCGCGAGAAAAAAACCTAACACTTAAGACTTTTACTTTATAGGCTGGAAACCAATGAAACCATTTTCGAGGCAATACTATTAGCCGTTATTGGGAAAGTTGAAAAAAAAAACAGTTTTTTTTTCTTGGGATTTTCGAATATCTATATATATATTTATATATAAATCAGGTGTCTGTCTGTTTGTTCCTTAAACAAATCCACACCGATTGACCGATTTTTACTAAACTTGGCACAAGTTTTGCTTCTAAGCTCTTGCATATCTTTGAGATATTATTTTTACATGAGTTTACATTTTTCACGACAGATGAAGTAAAAACAATTGCTGGTTTGTTCTACGCTTTTCACATTACTCTAGGAATATGAACGGAAACGCGGTTTAGGCTCCACTCCGTAAGGACCGTATGTATATATATATATATATATATATATATATATATATATATATATATATATATACATATATATATATACATCCATTTTTGAAATTGACTTTCTTCTCTCATTTTCATTGGTGTTAATTGTGGGACGTTATACATGTTGCTCTTGGAAATGCTTAAAACGGGCCCAAAGGGAGCAGATGGAGGACGGAGGTTGGCGGCACGTACACAAATAGAGATGGTACAATAGAATATATACTTGTTGAATAGAAGTGTTAAATAGGGAGTTGTTTAAGTATTCGAGCAACGCTTCAGAAATAGCGGGCTTATTAGAACCGGGTCAGAGGGCCTCATCATTCGTCGAGTCTCCAGTAGCAGCTTGGTGTTGGAGTGGTGGAGTCGCTGGGGAGAGGTATTGGATTTCTTGGAGGTGAACAACTATATAATGTTTTAGTCGAAATATATTTATAGTGTTTATTTGTGATGTTTTTATGTTGTTGTTTTTTGTGTGTGTGTGTGACGCCATATCAACAACTGGGCAATTAACGCCGGGCTATATACCGCTTGCCACCATTTTATAAGGCCAACTCACGTGGTCGGTCACCAATCGAGGTAGTGGTCACGCCTGACGTTGCTTATCGTCGGTGATCAACGGGAACCGGTGCAGTCAACGTGGCTATAGCCGTTGGAGATATAGTTGTCATTATTCCATTTTAGCCTTAAATGGTTGACATGCCTAAAAACCAACACTTTCGATTTAAAGCACCGACTTCACAGATTAAGATCACAGATCACGCTTCATATAATACTTACTAGGTTACCATGCGATAGAATATTCCAGTTAATGTTTTTAAATCTATTTTATTATATCGTCAACACAAGTTAAAAGTACCAAATGTGAAAAACCCCCATTTTTCATTTTCAATTTATACTGATTGCTGTTGTGGCAAACTCTCAAAATTAATGAAAAATAATTATCAATTCCACACATCAAACTAACAAATGTGAAATAAATCACATAATTAATAATTAAAATTTATAATAAGATATAATTTATATAGATTCATCTATAAGGTGCCAAACCCCTTTTCACATTTGATACTTTGCATTAGTATCGACGTTATGTAGACTGTCCCGTTAGTATTTTTCGTTATGAATATATTTTATTTTTATATGATATATTTATTTTTTCATTGTTCTTATACTCTTAAAATTGATGATTGAAAAACACCAAAGACTCATACAATTTTTAAGAAAAATATTTTTAATGTTAAAGACAAAAAATAAAATAATAGTAAAAAAAAAAGTGTCAATTATTTCTAATTCACTTTTTCACATTATTCTTGTGTTGTATATATATATATATATATATATATATATATATATATATATATATATATATTTGTATTATGGGGGGTTTTCTCCTCAGTCTCCTGGGATAAATTCTTTCGGGGGCTATTGCCAACCGAAAGAATTGTTTTTTACGGGCGTTCATTTAAAAACTTTCTTACCGTTCTGGCGGCATCAAGCAGTACTGCTTGTTGGGGATTTTTGATAAGTTCCTCTGACAGATTTAGGTATGCATTTGCGGCAATTGTCGTTTTAGGAATGAGCCCATTGGTCGAGATTACGATGGCTGTTATCCTTGTGGAATCCAACTTATACATGTCTTTCAGCTCTATGACCAAGTCTTGGTACTTTCGTAGTTTCTCGGCATATGATTTCCGGATATTCTCATCATTGGGGATTGCGAAATCAATAATATCGGCTGTATTATTTCTCTTGTCAATGATAAGAATATCCGGTTTATTATGATGGACAGTGCGGTCCGTTAACATCGCTTCGTCCCAATACATTTTAATTGGACCTTTCTCTAAAAGTCTTTTTGGGACGTAGCGGTAATATGGGACCACACCATCCAACATATCAAATTTTTCTGCGAGTGCTTGATGATATATTTTGGCCACGTTATTATGCCGCTGAAGATAATCTGATCCCGCAAGAATCTCACAGCCCCCCGTAATATGCTGGATCGACTCATAAGTTTTGTTACAAAGTCTACATTTGTCAGAGATGTTGACATCCTTCAAAACGTGGCGTCGATAGGATCTTGTTGCTATTACTTGATCCTGGATTATTATTTATTTATTTAGTCAGAATTTACAATAATGTAAAAATACATTATATTTTAAAGATTTTTTTAATTTAAATTTTGACGTTCTTATATTAAGATGTGTTCCCCGTTTCTTTTATATTTTAGAAAGGGTTTTTTTTTTTTTTTTTTTTTTTTTTTTTTTTTTTTTTTTTAAGGCGTGTCAACCTTAGGGTCATGAACGCCATCGAATGAAAACTCATTATATTTGGAGGTGAAATTTTTTCCTCATTTCTTTTGAATTTAATAATTTATTGAGTCAGCTTTTGGTTTTTATTGAATTACTTATCATTGTCATTATTTATCATTGATCCTGGCATTTTTTCCTTACTTATATTACTTGCAGTATATTTTCCATGCAATATTTATTTGCATTTCTGTACACAGAACAAATGTAAATAAACGCACTCACACACAAGCGGGCAAACACACAGACATATGCACTCACCCATACACATATACCAACCCATATCCATGCTACCACACTCACACATTCTCTAACACAGACAGCACACACACACACACACACACACACACACACTATCCTGCTTATTTAATTAATCTTATGTCTTTAGATTTTATTTATTAATTCCGTTTTGTCTATAAAGTTTAATAGCTTTCTAACGTTATCATCGCCAAGTATTTCATCCATATGCCTGATAACATTAGCTCTTCTCTAATTGTCTGATATATTCGACATTCTATAAGTAGATGTTTCACTGTTACTTGAACGTTGCATGATTCACAGATTGGGGGTGGTTCTTTAGAAAAAAGGAATGAATGAGTTAATCTTGTATGCCTAATCCGCAATCGACTTAAGGCAACTTCATGTTTTCTATTGATGCTGGGTGGGGTCTTCCATGCTTTAACTGTCGATTTTATTTCTCTTAATTTGTTGTTTTCTATTATTTGCCATGTAGATTGCCAGTTTTGCCAGACTATTTCCTTCAGGTAATTAATGATATCATTCTTTGGAACCCTATGATAGGGAATGCCTTCTTTTACAGCTCTTTTCGCTAAGGCATCGGCCACCTCATTCTCTTTTATTCCGAAGTGACCGGGTACCCATACGAAAAGAACTGTTTCACTATTTCTTTGAAGATCTGCTATGGTTTCATGAGTGAGTGTAATCAGTGGATGGTTTGAGAATGGATTCCTCAGAGCAAGAAGTGCAGACAAAGAATCCGTAAAAATTACTTTATAGTTAGAGTTAGTTGTTATATTTAAGGCCTTTGTTATGGCCAACAGTTCGGAAGTGAAGATGCTACACATTTTACTGAGGGCGAACATATTGTTCGTGGTGTTGGAGTGTGTTGCAGCACCAACTCCATCGTTGTCCTTAGAACCGTCAGTGAAAATGTGAATAGCTTGAGGAAATTCATTTCTTATTTTCAGAAATTCCTGTTGATATATATACGGGCTGGTATCTTTTTTAACGAATTTGGATTATTTGAAGTTGATATTGGGAAAGGGTAGAGACCACGGTTCCCTGGAGGGCACAGCACTATGAAAAATATACGGTAGGGCGATGTTGAATTTATATAATAGCTCTGATATCCGGAGAGGGAAAGGCTTTCTTGGAGTTCTTCGTCTAGGGATGTTTACTGGGTCCTGGATGTATACGTTAAGAGGGTGATTATTGGAGGATAATATAGTAATGTAGAAGTTAAGCGTTAATAATTCTCTACGGAGTTCTAAAGGCAGTTCTCCTGCATCAACGCATCGGCTGTTTGTTGGGCTAGATCGGAATGCTCTGGTTGCTAGTCTGATGCCAGCATGGTGAATACTATCAAGCATTTTGAGAGTTGTGGGTGAAGCTGAACCATAGGCCATGCAGCCATAATCCATCTTGGCTCTCTCCAGGCTGCGGTATAACATCAACATGCTGACCTTGTCTCCTCCCCATTTAGTGCAAGACAACATTTTGAGGATATTTAGTGTCTTGAAGCAATTTGCTCGCGTAATTTTTAAGTGATTTTTCCAATTAAGGTTTTTATCAAAAGTAAGTCCCAGGAATTTAATACTATCTACAAACTTTATGGGAGCTCCACTTACAAACAATGGGGTTGGGTTGTCAACTTTCTTTTTAGAGAAAAATATGCATTCAGTTTTAATATTGGATACAGTGAAACCATGATTTTTTAACCAGTTATTAATTTTGTTTAGAGACAGTTGTATGTTCTCGTGCACATTTTCAATTACTTTTCCGTTACAATAAATGACTATATCATCAGCGTACAGCATTGCTTTGACAGGTTCTTCTATGTGATTAAGTAAATCATTTATTGCAATGGAAAACAGAAAGGCACTAATTACACTTCCCTGCGGGACCCCATTTTCTTGTACTGATTCCAGTGAGAGCTGAGTACCATTTCGAATACAAAATGTTCTATTCGTCAAAAAATTTTGAATAAAATTAAATATATGACCATTTACTCCCATTTGTATGAGTTTGTCAAGTATAAGCCTCCTCCAGATACAGTCGATACATTTTTTATGTCAATAAATACGGCTAAAACCTTTTCATTTGAGTTAAAAGCAGAGTTAATATCTGTCTCTAACCTTACTAGATTATCTCTAGTACTGCGTCCTGGCCTAAATCCACTCTGCCAATTAGTGTAAAGATTATTTTTCTCCATGTACCAATGTAGCCTTTTCATTATCATCTTTTCCATTAATCTACAGAGTGAACAGGTCAGGGAGATGATTCGATAACTTGCAGTTTCATCTTGTGGTTTGCCAGTTTTAAGTATAGGTATGCACACCGATTTTCTCCAAATGTTAGGGAAACGAGATGAGATAAAAATATTGTTGAATATCTTTAAGAGGATTTGTTTATTATCAGTTGAAAGATTTTATATCATTGAAATAGTAATGTTGTCTGGACCAGGAGAGGTGTCCTTGCGAGATTCCAGAGCTAGAGTTAATTCTAAATATGTAAATGGTAAATTTAGTGGATTAATGGGATCTCTATTTATTTCTATTGGTTGTGATTCTACTAGATGTTTCGTTACTAAGAATTCAGGGCAGTAGTTAGAGTTAGATGAAATGTTTTTAAAATGTTCTGCAAGAAGATTCGCAATATCTATAGGGCTCGTAATTACTGATGGTCCAGATTTAAGTAGATTTATAGTGTTTGCTCCTTTACGGCCTATAATTTTCTTTACAATGTGCCATATATCGCTTGCAGGAGTATGGCAGTTGATTTGACTGACATACTCGCGCCAAGATTTCCTTTTCGCGATGTTTATGGTTTTTCTTGCTTCTCTCCTAGCGATCAAATATATATCTAAATGCTCAGAGCAATGATGTCTTTGAAATTTTCTTAATGCTCTTTTCCTATTCTTGATAGCCTCTTCACACTGTTTATCCCACTAAGGCACTAAATTTCTCCTACTATTATTTTTACTTTTTGGTATTGACTGTTCAGCCGCTTGTAAAATTGAAAAATTGAATAATTTGGTCTACATCAGTAGTTTCCGTGTCAATGTGTTTTAGTTGGGCAAGGTCTTGGTATTCACTCCAGGAATTATTTTCCATTTGGACAAACCGCACGATTCAGGTACGGTTTCTTCAAAGGTAATTACCAAAGGATAATGGTCTGAGCCATAGAGGTCTCCATGAGCATACCAAGTGCAACGAGGTGCAAGAATAGGACTGCCCATGGAGAGATCTATGATTGACTCTAATCCGGTTCGAGCATTGAGTGGCGTTGGCGAATTATCATTCAGGATGCATAACTCATTGATATTAATAAACGCTTCTAGCATTTTCCCTCTTCTATCTGTAGTGGGTGAATGCTACAGACTATTGTGACTATTATAGTCCCCCATAAGGAGTACTGGAGGAGGTAACTGAGCATAGAGGTCATTCAGCTGGGAAGTAGTGAATGGATGGCCTGGAGGTAAGTATATTGAGCCTCTTGTGAGTTTAAAGGGTTTGTAGATTTGTATGTTTAAAGGATTTGTAGAAAGGTTTTTAAACGAGTAAAAATGTCTACAAATCTCCGTATAAAAAAGTCCACAAGTGAATTTAAACTTCATATATATTTCATTTGTAAACTTCATTATTTTTAAATTGGTGGTAACAGTGTTGGTTAAAAATCATTCAGAATAAAGAATAATGAATAAATCTGTTATTTCATTCTGAATAATGAATACAATTTCATTTATTATTCATTCATTCAATGACTACTTCATTCATTCAAAGTGGAACTTTTTTATTTTTATTCTTTATTGAATAAAAATGATTTATTTAAATGGAAAGTACAATCGAATAAAAACAAAGTTGTGAGAAAATTAATAGCAGAGTCCGGAAGTGACACAGATAGATCCGGACGTGGTCTAGAGAGGTGTGTAGTGACCCAGAAGTAATTAATTATAAGAGAACGGAAATACAGGCAAAGGGAACCAGAATTGATCCAGATTCACCCGGAAATGACCCAAGGATGAATATAGGGACTATAAATTAAGTATGAGAGACTGAGCGTAAGCCGGAAGCCAAGCGGAAGTACCCAGATATGCCACAGATCCACCCGGAGGGGACTCAGGGATAAATATAGTGAGCCAAAAGTAAGTGAACCCAGAGAATAATTTAGTGCCCCAGAAGTGATTATTTAATACTGGAAGTGAAGAGGAAGTTTCCAGATCCCCTCTTTGAATTGGGGTCGGAATGAATATGGTGTCTGACAAGCAATTAACAGGGACCGCAAGGGCCCATGTGGGTTTTGAGCAGAGTGTGATGGCGAATAACTGGAAGTGACCCTAAAGTGAAAGGAAATAACAGCAAATTAAGAAGGGGATAGAATGGATGGAGTGTGCCCGTGACTGTGAGTGACCGGAAGTGATCCAGATCGAACCGCGCTTAGCCATCGTGGATCAGGAATGGAACAGAAAGCCCCGAAGTTGCCCAGACCTGACCGGAAGTGGACTAGAATAGGACCGGAAGAGAACCAATTGTGGACTAGAAGTGGAGCGGAAGTAAACCTTCAAGTGTTATGTTCGTGAATAAAAAATAATGGATTATTCAGAATGAATGAATAACTGAATAAATTCTTATTCAATAAAAAATTATTTGAATGATTATTGAATAACAACTTTATTAAATAATGCCCAACTCGTTGTGGTATATTTAAAACTTCTGATTGTGAGTAAGAGGTGCGCAATAACGGGCAAAACGTGTTTTAAAGGAGAATGGTGTGAAGACTAAATTTTTATTACACACCTCGACAAAATTACAGAGAAATTACGTTTTTTATTTCTGCCAAATTAACCACAAAGGTGTGGGTGTTCCTGATATTATCAGAGCAATATTAAATTTTTGTGACAAGGTTATTATAAAAATAAGTATTAATTATTCGATAATTTTAATAAGCTTCTTATAATTTAAGTTGATTAAAAGTTACAAGCGAGGACAAATTTATTAACTGCCCCGAAGAACTACTTAGCTTAAATTAAAAGAATAATATCACCATATTTGATATTATTATCGCACTAAGAATCGATAATTATAAATCAATTATTGTAGCACCTTGATATCGTGTAAATATCTCTATCAGTAGATCCTAATGAAGGGCTTTGATAAGGAAGCTTGGTGCTCTGAGTCAGGACAGGGCTGCAATTGGCCTATCATCAAATTATTCCCCCAGTTTCTTTAATGGCGTCAAATTATAGGCAATCCGGGGGCCAAATTTGATGGAGGCTGCGATTTCCAATTAGAATCTACGAAAAATAGCTGTTATCCTTCTTTCAATGAAATTGGAAGCCTCATACTTGGAGAATGGATTAAATTAATTATCAACAATTAGTGGGATCTACACGTGATTGAGTGGTTAGCCGATAGGATTCATGCTTTAAGGGATTCGGGGTGGAATCTCACTTCCATCACATTGAGTTTTTTCGTTTATGGTCCCGTCGAAAAATGCCCTGCTCCTCGTGGATATTCAGAAAGGGTGGCAACCTATGGATAACCCGGCGCTAATGGTCTTGAAGTCGATGTCCAGTTAAATAAAAAGGAGAAATTCGAAGTTGAAGTCACTTTCTACCGCGTATTTTTTTCACGATCAAGATTAAATCATAATAAAGACTATTTTAAGCGACCCGTTCCGGATCTTGATCAGGATCATTCCGATTCTAGGACAAGAGATGTCTATGTCAAATAAAACAAAAAATAAGTATCCATTTTTGTGTAATTAAAAAGGACTTGAGTTTTACGTATTTAGAAAAAATGAATCCTAGCCATCTTGGACGAACAACATGATAAGGGAATATACTATCTTCCCTTATCTTTAAGACAGGTTATAAGGTAAGATATCACAGAATTGTGGTCAATCTAATGCAGGCCAAATTTCTGACTTAAAAATAGAACGTTAACTTGGAACTACAATACCTGCTTACCGATAGAGGTAAAAATGCAGTTTCCCGCCTTCCAAACCGATTTCTTTCAAATTTTGCACAATGACGTATTTTGATGCACTAAACAGGAATACGATAAAAAAAACGTCGGATTTAACTAGGAAAGAAGTTATTAAGCACTTAAGTTCTCTGTTATGCAGGTTATGAGAGCTAATGTAAGCAACTAAATTTGTGACGACTTTAAGGCATAAATGACGACTTTAAGGCATACATGCTATGCGTTTCCGCTCGCTACGCTCGCCCAAGAAGATAACAAAACCCCAGTCAATCCAACTCGCTAAAATTAATAGAATATAATATTAAGCACTAAAGTTAGGAAGGTTATAAAACTAGGCGTCATCAGCGTATTTGTAAACACGCGCATGCGCAGATATGTAACATTGGGAAACAGAGAACTCTCATTTGAAATGTTCAGAAACCATTTATTCCAAAATATTGGTAATTTTAAGGGCATCGTCCCCTGTCGCTTAAGGGCATACGTGCTATGCGTTTCCGCTCGCTACGCTCGCTCAAGAAGATAACAAAACCCCAGTCAATCCAACTCGCTATAATTAATAGCTCTCATAACCTGCATAACAGTGAACTTTAGTGCTTAATAACTTCTTTCCTAGATAAATCCGACGGTTTTTTTTTATCGTATTCGTGTTTAGTGCATCAAAATACATTATTGTACAAAATTTGAAAGAAATCGGTTTGGAGGGCGGGAAACTGCATTTTTACCCCGATAGAAGTGCCTGAGCTCAAGGCCATTTTTCATGACGAGGACTTGGAACTAATCTTCCCTGTCATCATGAGACATTCATTATGCATACTCTCTGAAGGAGGTCCGTACGCTAGACATGAACAGCTGGACACCAGACCTGATGAACAAGTCGAAGCTGTAACCCATTCCTCTGACCTTGAAGTCCTAGCTACAAGACGGCCTAGTGGACTAGAGATGTCACGAGTCCTGTCCACCTTGACAAGTTTGGCAACCGTAGGAAGATCTCTTCTAGGGCATCGGCGAGGTTAGTCTAGTACTCTAGTAACTTACGGATACATTCCTCACTGACAGCTAGGCTCACAGATTCCTATCTACTTAAATGGGCATTAGTTGAAAATATTCATGCCGAAGATTTATCCTTGAATCTTTATCTCTCTAAATTATATGGCATATGGGTTTGTTTTTTTTTTTTTTTTTTTTTTTTTTTTTTTTTTTTTTTTTTTTTTTTTTTTATTTTGGGATGCTTTTATGGTTGTCATGTGTGAAAAGAATGATGTAACTTTAGTTCTAAATGTCAAGGCGTCAACAAATGTTCACGAAAGACAAAGTTTCCCCAAGTAAAGTACGATAGAAACACATAATAATTATAATGTACTCTATAATGACTAAGCCCTATGAAAATGATAGAATTCAAATCTACTGGGATGAGGTTTGATTACGGACCGAACTGTTCACGATAATAAACCAGATATTTTCATCATCGACAAGCATAATATGACTGCTGATATAATTAATAACTCAATAATGAATGCTGATAATATCAAAGGCCGTAGCCGGGTAAGCATGGGTTGTCGGCCCCAGACAGCGTGAACGAGTCCATTGAAAATGCTGGTGTGATTGTTTCACCGTGGCCCTGCCCGGACCTGACACGGTCTAGCGTGAATCAGCCTTAATTCTTACACAGAAATCTTGGCTTATTTAAATAGAAAAGGAGCGGGTTACAGATATTGAATGATTCTTAGTAGGATTACTTCTTTTATTTACACTATTTATTAACTTGATCCAGTGAAACTCAGACGTCACACACCTCGTTAGCTGCTAATCGTCTTAGTTGTCGAGCCGATGTATAATATATCTAAACAATAACCATTGATAAAACGGAAATAATGGCCTGGCTGTCTAAACGCCGTAAAAAAAAAAAAAAAAAAAAAAAAATCCATTGATAATACGGATAATAATGTTTATCAACAAACATTTTATACACAGTCGAAAATATATATATATATATATATATATATATATATAATTAATTATTAAATATAACCCTCTTGCTTTTCCATAATATATGCCAAAATAGAATCGATTTTTTTTACTATGGCGTACCGCTTGGAGCGTCTTGAAAAAAATTGAGATAGTACACCGATGGTAAGAGAATTTTCACAAAAAGTTTGGTGATTGTACCGAAACGGATACTCCGTAAAAAAAATAATTAAAAAATAACAACACGAAAAAACAATTGAACGCGATGTCGCCGAAAGGCGAATTAATTTTTGTCTAAAAGCCTTAAGAAAGATGCGTATTTTCTTTTTTTATTCATTCTGATCCGACAACTCAATCCTGAGGTAACAATAATCAAAGCAATTTCGATTTTCTTTTTTTTATTCGACAGGGGGTGAGAATTCAGAGCTGAAATTGTGGCTTTAGGCCACTTTTAAGGGACTAGTTTGATCCTCCAAATTTCAAGCGAAAACCTTTCTGGGGCCGACAACCCATGCTTACCCGGCTACGGCCTTTGGCTGTTGATTTGAAGGACCTCTACAAATTAGATTCTGCTAGAATAACTGCAGTTATAATCTCTACCAATGGATTGATTCTAAACACAAAAGTATGTGCTTGAGAAGGGCGATCTGAATCGATCTGTTTAACAGGATATATACATTTTTTAAATCGGTTTCCAAGGGTCGATCTTTTTAATGAATCGAGCTCCAAGGGCCGGTCTACTTAAAGAATAGATCTCGAATGTCCTATCTTTTTAAAGAATCGATCTCCAAGGACCGATCTATTAATGAACCGAACTGCAAGGCCGATCTTTTTTAAGAATCGATCTCCAAGGGCCTATTTTTAACCCTTTCCGTACGCAATGAGCTGCGAGAAGAAGTGTTCTCCTGTACGGGACACTCGCACCCGGCGCAGGGCCCCCTGTACGGGATACTTTTCCCACTCTCGGTCACACTGCCTCGACTTTTAGCGATCTCCTCGCCGTATTAAAACTCAGCTTTTGTCATTTTGATTTTTATTTTGCTTACAATGATTATTAATTTTTATTTATGTTCAATTAGTTTGGCGTTTCAATAATTATTTTAAGTTGAATAACTTTCTTTAAAAATAAGTTATAAAAAAGCTATATTATATACGAGTAAAAAAAAAAAAAGATTTTTTTTTCAGTTGCCCTTTCTTTTATGAATAATAGGCAAGGGAATTAAATACTCAATAAGTACGGCAAATAAATTTTCCATCTTCAGTTTTGATCCGTGACTTTGTACACCGGCGGAGTTAATTTTTTTTTTATGTATAAAATTTAGTTACAAAAACAAAAGCATAATTATAAAGATTTACAGTTAATTTAATGAGTTATTTAATTAGATATGTAATATATTAAACATTTTAATTAAATATTAAATATTTTTTAAAAATGGAGGACTCGCAATAAAAAAAACAGTTTTTCTAAATTTAACAAAACACGAATATAAGATCTTAACTTCAGGACTAAAAATTAACTGATTTAATAAATGCTGTTAGGAATGTACAGAAGTATAAAAACAAACGATAATTTTACAAGGGTTGACAGGGTAAATGGGTGGAGAAGGCAACGAGTTCTAATTCGACTGAAAACGACCAAAAACTTCATTCAAATGCCATCTAGTAATAGGCAGGAATACTAGGAGTACGATACGGTAACGCTAGATAGCTCTAAAGTCGAGAAATGAAAAGATAAAGAATGCGAGAGATACGCCGAGCTCTCGACTGCCGTACAAGTCCACGGTACGTGGGTCCCGTCTTCCTTCGACTTCTACACAAGTACACGGTACACAGGTCCCGACCGCTCTCGACTGCTGGAGCATTCCACGGTAAGGAAAGGGTTAAATGAATCGATCTGTCTAGAATAGCGTAAAATAAAGTGTTATTTTTTTTTTCTCGAATACTCAAGGTCATCTCTTGTTTCTCAATCTAATTTCTATTATTTAACTAAAGAAGCAATTTCCAGAAAAGTGTCCTATGTCCAGTAACAGGCTTTTAATACAATAATAACATTATACCGACGACTCCATATCTTCTGTTTCTCCAACTAGAAGGTAATATAATAAAATAAGGTTTCTAGCTGTATTCTTAATTTTTGTAAACATTTCTCTCTATTATTATAATTATTTTATTGTATTTTTTTTGCTCATTTGTATGTAATGTACAGGAGTAGTTTTATTATATACAAGCTGGTACCCGGCGTGCCATGCCACACATACTTTCTGTCAATGAGTCTCCCCGTATCAAGATCTACCTGTATACCCAGTTACGTCAAAATCGGTCAAACGGTGTGAATTTGTTTATATCTGTCTAGTAATTCATAATGCAGCCGGCAGAGGCCAACACCACAGCAATTCATAAAACAGCCGACAGAGGCCAGCATCACCAGCCTGCCAGTAGATAGCTCTTAGCAAAGAATGGCCAGCGCTCCTTAATTAGACAGTGACTGTTGATATAAAATTGAAATAAACTGCATTACATGATTATATAATGATGTAAAGTCATCAATGAGTTCGAGTTATTTTAATTATCAAGAACATTAACAAATAAATTTGAAACATTATTCAAAAAGGCTGTCGATTCAAAATGGCCGTCACAATCTGAATGGTTCAGTCTAGCCAATTTTTCTTGAACAAAACTTTTGACCATTTGACCAAATTTTGAAATTTGACTATTTTGACCTAGCCTAGGAGATTTCCTGTATCAAGACCTACCTGTGTACCATGTTTGGTCAAAATCGGTCAAACAGTGTAGATTTGTTTAAGGAACAAACAGACAAACAGACGTACGGACATACGGATAAACAGACAGACACGTGATTTATATATATATATATATATATATATATATATATATATATATATAGACTATTTTTCATGAAAAATATTCTTAAATTTTCTACTTTTAGGTTATAGATATCATGGGTGTATATAAGGGGGGGCTGCAGCCCCTCCACCCAAAAATTTTGATTTGATGGTAAAAATTTGTCGTAAAACCCTTAAAAATAAATTAAATAAGATCACTCAGTGCATAGAAAATATTTTATTTTACGTGTAATAGCGTTTTAGTTGCCCTAAACTATTCCAAGTTGTAAATTTTTAGTATTCCATACCCCGGAAATGGTCGCAGCCCCCCCCCCCCCCTGAAATTTTCCCACCCCCTCTCGAAATTATTTTCTATATACGCCCATGACAGATATGTTTTTAATATTATCAAGTATTCAAATCGACTTATTTAGGTCGATCCGTAGTAGTGATGGGCTATTCTCGAATGAAAGTTGATTCAAGTTGAAATGAAATAAGAATTTCGTAGGTAATTTTAAGTAATCGTGAAATGGATCCATACTGAATTCGATCTTCTGAGCCTAGAAGATCGATCCATAATGAATTCGATCTTCTGAACCTAGAAGATCGATCCATACTGAATTCGATCTTCTGAACCTAGAAGATCGATCCATACTGAATTCGATCTTCTGAGCCTAGAAGATCGATCCATACTGAATTCGATCTTCTGAGCCTAGAAGATCGATCAAGTCATTCGACATCTAAACCACAATATAAAAACGTTGGCTACATTTGTGGCAAGTACGTGTTCTCCTGAGGGAATACGCATGATAAAACGGAGCCTATCCTCTCCCTGTGTTTCGGTCTGAGTTGCAGTCCTTTAAGAACGAAATTACCATTGACACTCCATTTTAAATCATATGCCTTCTCTAGATCTAAGAAGACCGCAAGTACTGACGGCAACATCGTCTAGTGCCGAGGCCGAAATACACATTCATACGGTGATAATAGTCCGAGAGCCAGTAACCGCACGTTTCATGAAGTGTTTTATGCACCATGAAATTTTGCTATAATGTACCACTTGGGTAGATAAGAAGGTAAGTATGTGTTGGCTAGACTTACCGTGGAACACCACGTCCAGGCGTTGGGGAAAGGTGCAAAAAAATATTTCCCAAAAATAGATTTTTATTCAGAAGCCAACTATCTTTAATCTAAAATTAAGACAATTTTACAATGAATAATAAATAAGCCAGGCACTTTTAAGAGGTACAACATGTAAAAAAAAAAAAAAAAAAAAAAAAAAAAAAAAAATAATTGTTTTTATTCTAATATTAAATGTGAGTTTTATTCACGCTGCCATTTAAACCGGGACAACTGTACAAGATCATGTGAGTAAGAACCAATGAGAGCGCAGAGAACAACCACAACTGCGCAGTGCTTTCATTCGCTCTTACCGTTACACGCAGTTTATTGCACTCTATCATAGGAAACAATTATTTTTATGTTTCCTGATAATTAAACACCACAGAAGTGTCTGCCCTTTTGTAATTATTTTCAAATATGTTTATTGAAGACGCTGTTTATTGAAGACAGCGTGAATAAAGTACTTCATTTAATATTGAACCCTCTTAAAAGTGCCTGCCTTATTTATTATTCATTGTAAAACTGCCTTAATTTGCATATAGCTTACATTAATGATAGTTGGCTTCTGAATAAAACACTATTTTTGGACAATAATTTTTTCCACCTTTCCCCTATGCGCAGTACCTGGTCTTCCAAGGTATGTCCAAGAAACATATTTACCCAAGAGGTACATTATAACAAAATTTCAAGGTGCATAAAACACTTCATGAAAAGTGCGTTACCAGCTGTCCGACTATAAGAGGTTTTTATTTTCTAAAAAACCACCCGAATTGTTTTTTTCCGCAGCCTTTTAAGAGAGCATATTTAAAAGAAAGTGGCCAATATTTCTACTTGAGGAGTGGAATTAGAACAAAATAATTAAATTATTTATGCTAAACAAAATTTATCAGAACTTCCTGGATGCGTTATAATATTGAAGTTATAATGTTGAGTCATCAGCGTGTGTTGAATACAGGCTTACAAACGTCAAACAGACAACTTCGGTGCTTAAAATTTGATTAACTGCTATCAGGGGCTGTGTTTATACTAATCCCGCATTGCACTAGAGCGTCTAGGTGGATTACATTCTCCTAGGTCAGGGGTAGATAGACAAAGGGAATTATCTGTTTGTTTTATGTTGCAGGAAAGGACTAATATTATTTTTTTTTTTTTATTTATTTTTTTATATTTTTTTTACGGCGCATCGACAAATCGTGGCCATTAGCGCCGACGTCCAGAGTGCAGCCAGGAATTTTCTCAGCGAGTCCTGAGATGAGAAAATTCCTGTCGCCGGTGGGGATCGAACCCACCATCTCCCGCTTATGAATCTAGCGCGCTAGCCACTAGACCACGGGAGACCCCGAAAGGACTAATATAAGTCATTGTACTCTTGACCTTCCAGTCAGTTCTCTCATCAATCATACAGAATAGTCTTGCTCTTAAATAGTAAATAGCCAAGAACCACGGAGTTGAATATTCCGTCTTCCGAAGATAACTCAAGTTAAGCTTTACCGGGGATAGTACTAGGATGGGTGACCGCAAAAGAAAACCACGTTCTGTTGGCATTATTTAAGGGTGCCCACTTATATATAGTCCGGTTCTAATAGAAAGAAGTTGATTCTTCATGAAAAAAGTGTGTGAAAAGTGTTCGTTTTCGAAAATTCACTTGAATGAAGGAACTAGCATTCCAACGCTGTAATTCCGATTTTTTCTGCATATGAGAAAAAAGGGCCCGTTGAACTCAAAATACAAAGTACTCTTAAGTGGCCTATAATATATTCAATAAATCAATTAATAAATACGTTTTTAAACTAGGTATTTCATAATGTATGTATTAAAATAATTTTATAATTGGAGGGGTAACTTTAGCAGCTATATGCTGGATATTATGTGGGACTATCAGTCTATAATGCAAATGCTAATAAAATGTGACTACAAGCTCTGTATGCTACTTACTCTTGTAGCCCCTAACCATTTCAACTGATAGTCAGTCCCTCATAATATCCAACATAAAGCAGCTACAGTTACGTTTTGATAAAAATGTTGCTTGGCACTATTTTGCCCCGACCACTTCAATTATACCACAAATGTGTCGAAAAAGATTTTAAAGAATATAAATACAAAATGCAGCAAATTAAATGAAAATAATAAATATGATATAGAAATACCAAAATTTGTAATTATAGTTATAATAATGAATAACCAGTTTAATTACCTTCCATTGTATTTCAGAGGTAGCATATGAAATGTAAGGCAATGAAATAACGAAGATTTTTTCTTTAAAAAATTATTAATTATAGAGCTATATGGGCTTCAGATAATTTTTAGGTTTGAAGGCTTTTATGTAAGTTGGTACATCCGTCCCTAGGCCCACCTAGGCTTTTAGTAATTTATAAATGGGTACCTCAAAAGGGAAAGTTGGGACTCCGGAACATAGTACTGACCACACTATCTTCCTAGTTTTTCATCCGGCCAAGAATCCGATTACTGAACAGTATCGTCCACTCTGGTCCATTGTGGCCTGTTATGGGACAGCATTCCCGCATAGATTTTACTTATTGGTGAGCTTCCTACATAAGTTAGTTAGGATATTATAGTAATTAACTCCGGTTGTAAATGTTCCAGCTATTTGTGAATTTATTAGCATAAAAAAAAAAATCATCATTTTTTTCAAGTTTATTTTATAGGGCTGATTTTGATGAAATTTGTTAAAAAAAAATTTTGTCTCATTTGACAAATCAAGTGAGTTTACCAGCTGAATCCGTCCACCGGTACAATGTTTTTAGCGTAATTCAACCAAAAAAAAAAAAATAATAAATAAAATAATGTAACGCTTGATTTTTGAGTTAATTTGCTGGTAGAGTTTGTATTAATTTAAACGGGGATAATCCGATGATACCGTGATATCTGTAGCCGTTTTCGAGAAAACTCGATAAAACTAACTGTCCTAGTCATCTTAGCGAGCTCATAATGAAACTAGGATAAGGTCGTTCTTGCGAAATTAATTCAGGAATATTTAATTTTTATTATTTGCTGACTGATCTGTTTGTTGATCCAATACGAAAATAATACAGGCTTGCCACGAGATACTTCTGGATACCATGTTGGAGGCTATTTTAAATGCACTGCGAATTTATGCAACGATACAATATACGATGCAATCTTACAACCTTGTACAACACCACAAATACTCAATCCGATGAATAAAACAACACTTGTGACTTTCAACAGATTTCTGTTCCTCGCCTGAACAAGTCAGTAAGTACCTACTATTTTATTGTTGTATTTTACACATATTGGAAGTGTTTTACCTATAGAGTTTGTATTAATAAAACCATTTTTCAGAAAATCTTAATATTTACATCAATTCAAGCTTCTAGATAATAGAATGTCCGACTTGCTTTTACTGCGTTCTTAGCGCGTTTCCGTTTTTATACCTAGTACCATTCAGAAAGCATAGAAACAGTTAGAGTTTTCTCTTAATATTCCGTAAAAATGTAAACACTTAAAGTAAAAACGTAAAGTAAAATAACAATGCAAGCCGTGATCTTAGGAAGGAAGACGATAGTATCCTAAGCGGAAATTACTCCAACTCAGAGAAACCGCGAGTGACTGCTCTAGACAATTCGCGCGCGATTAATTCAGACAATTCGCGAATGAATGCTCTTGACAATTCGCGAGTGAATCTCTTGACAATTCGTGAGTGAATGCTCTAAACTATTCGCGAGTGATTAACTAAGCCAATTCCCGAGTGACTGCTCTAGACAATTCGCGCGCGATTAATTCAGACAATTCGCGAATGAATGCTCTTGACAATTCGCGAGTGAATCTCTTGACAATTCGTGAGTGAATGCTCTAAACTATTCGCGAGTGATTAACTAAGCCAATTCCCGAGTGACTGCTCTAGACAATTCGCGCGCGATTAATTCAGACAATTCGCGAATGAATGCTCTTGACAATTCGCGAGTGAATCTCTTGACAATTTGCGAGCGAATCTCTTGACAATTCGCGAGTTAATGCTCAAAACTATTCGCGAGTAATTAACTAAGCCAATTCCCGATTGACTGCTCTAGACAATTCGCGCGTG
This sequence comes from Gonocerus acuteangulatus, assembly GCA_946811695.1. NCBI lineage: Eukaryota > Metazoa > Arthropoda > Insecta > Hemiptera > Coreidae > Gonocerus > Gonocerus acuteangulatus. Next base: position 148,964,661 of record OX328123.1, on the reverse strand, counting down.
ATTAACTCAGACAATATGCGAGTGAATGCTCTAAACAATTCGCGAGTGATTAACTCAGGCAATTCCTGACTGACTGCTCTAGACAATTCGCGCGTAATTAACTCCGACAATTCGCGAGTGAATGCTCTAAACAATTCGCGAGTGAATGATCTTGACAATTCCCGAGTGACTGCTCTAGACAATTCGCGCGTGATTAACTCAGACAATTCGCGAGTGAATGCTCTTGACAATTCGCGAGTGAATGCTCTAAACGATTCGGGAGTGAATAACTCAGACAATTCCCGAGTGACTGCTCTAGACAATTCACGCGTGATGAACTCTGATAATTCGCGAGCGAATGCTCTTGACAATTCGCGAGTGATTAACTCAGACAATTCGCGAGTGAATATTCAGACAATATGTCATAATCAGCCGTGGTTTTGAGTGAGCTATTATTAAAATTGATCTTTCATGACATACAGTGAGACTCCTTGGACTCCTGATGCGATGTTTTGCTGCCTAAGAGTTGGTTGTAATATACCGATTTAATATACAGTTAGTGTAAAAAATATTGGAACACCCAATAATATTTTACTTTTTTAACATTTGTGACTAAAATTATGGTGTTTTAGGTAAACAGAAGGCATCAATAACATGTTGATAAGCTATATTTGAAATATTCCCTGAAAATTAACATAAAAATGCGGCATTTATGTTAGTTATTAACATTTTAACAATACAATGCAGTATTCTATGCGTAAAAAGTATTGGAACACCCGATTTCTTTACTATTACAGCTGGACTTTGGAAGGGAATAACTCAATATTATCGGTGAACTTTGTCCTGTAGGGTGACTTGGTATCTTATGTGTTTGCATCACTTTGTCTTAGTTCAGTTTTTTTATATTGGCCTGAAAGGAAGACAAATCTCTGTTGGAATGCAAAAATTATAATGACGCTTCATAATTTGCGCAAATGCTTGCGAGGAATTTGAAAAATTGTAAACCTCAGCCATGTTTCCTTATCAAATATATTAAATCGGTATATTACAACGAACTCTTAGGCAGCAAAACTTCGCATCAGGAGACTGAAGAGTCTCATATCAATGTATGTGACGAAACATCAATTTTAAGAAAAGCAAAGGGAAAACCACAGCTGATTGCACCAAAACGTGTGACTGAAATCTCGAGGATCATCTGACAGGACATGATTAGCAGTACAGTAAGAAAAGTTCTCAAGGAAAATTGATTACGGGGTCGAATAGTACCGAAGAACTTTTTTGTAAGTAAAGTTAACAAATAGAAAATACTTTGGTATGCAAAATAAAGTGTTAACCATCCTACTGAATACTGGCAGTGGACTTAAAGTGTTCTCGAGTGCAAAATAGGACTTTTCAGCCAAAGAAGTTGACAAAACGAGTGGAGGAGAGCGAATGAAGAGCTCAAATCTCGGGGCTTGGTGTCTACAGTCAAATATGAGGAAGGGTTTGGGGCTGGTTGCCCGAGTAATCGATTTTTCCTGAGATCATTTCTTACTGTACTGCTACTTATGTCCCGTCAGATAATCCTCGAGATTTCAGTCGCAAGTTTTAGCGCAATCAGCCGTGGTTTTGCCTGTGCTATTCTTAAAATTGATCATTCATCACATACATTGAGACTCTTCAGTCTCCTGATATGACATTTTGCTGACTAAGAGTCTGTTGTACTATACCGATTTTAAATATTTGATAAGGAGAAATAGCTAAGGTTTACAATTGCGCTCATTATGAATCGTAATAATAAGTTTTTGCATTTTAACACAGATTTGTCTTCCTCTCTGGCCAATGTAAAAAAAAATTGAACTAAAAAAAAGTGATGCAAACACATAAGATACCAAGTCACGCTACAAGGACAAAGTTCACCGATAATATTGAGTTATTCCCTTCCAAAGCCCAGCTGTAATAGTAAAGAAATCGGGTGTTCCAATACTTTTTACGCATAGAATACTGCATTGTATTGTTAAAACGTTAATAACTAACATAAATGCCGCATTTTTATGTTAATTTTCAGGGAATATTTCAAATATAGCTTATCAACATGTTATTGATGCCTTCTATTTACCTAAAGCACCTTTATTTTAGTGGCAAATGTTAAAAAAGTAGAATATTCATGGGTGTTCCAATTCTTTTTACACTAACTGTATTTGATAAGGAGACTTGGCTGAGGTTTACAATTTTTCAAATTCCTCGCAAGCATTTGCGCTCAATATGAATCGTAATAATAAGTTTTGGTATTTTAACAGAGATTTATTTTCCTCTCTAGCCAATGTAAAAAAAAATTGAACTAAAACAATCTGATTCAAACACATAAGATAACACAGAAAGTTCACCAAAAATATGGGATTAAACCCTTCCAAAGTCCAGCTGCAATAGTAAAGAAATTAGGTGTTCCATTGTTTTTACGCATAGAATATTGCATTTTATTGTAAAAATGTTAATAAATAACACTAATACAATTTTTTTTATGTTGAACATTTAAAATATAGCTTATCACCGTGTCATTGATGCCTTCTATTTACCTAAAGCACCATTATTTTCTTCGCAAAAGTAAAATATTAATGGGTGTTCCCATACTTTTTACACTATCTGTATATATCGTCGGTACAAATGCAAACTAACGAATGTGAAAAAATGCATCTTTCATTGTCAATCTTTACTAATTTCTGCTGGACTTATGCACGGCAAATTCTTCAATCTGACTTCACTCTATTAAAGGGAAAGTATTCCACTATCAAAAGGTCAAATCTGCCGAATATTTGACTGTCCAAAAAAAAGTTATGAATAAATGCTTTTTCACTCTGAAAATTGGTGATTTGCACATTCGTCAGTTTGCTTTTTTATCGACGATATATTCACCGGAAGCTCCTGTCTTATTTATTTAGAGTTTTATATCAGAGATGGGCATAATTTTATTTATAAATAAAAATACGAATTTATTCGTACTTCATATATTTGTGAATACGAATATAAATAAATTCGTACTTCATATATTTGTGAATACGAATATAAATAAATTCGTATTCATAAGTGTGAATACGAATTTATTTGTATTCACATATATTAAATATAAAAATAGAAATAAAATTTTATTCGCAAATTTTTCTGTGAATAAAAATAAATTCACAGAAAAAATTGTAAATAATCACAAAAAATGTGAATATTTACAAAATATCAAGTGATTACAAAAAAAAATCACATTAAAATATACGAATAAAAATTTATTCACATTATAATTTGTGAATAAAAATTTATTCACAGTAAAATTCGCAAATAAATCATGAATTTATTCATATTACGAAAGTTATTGGTGATTTTTTATTTTTTATTATTTTTTTTTTAAGGCGTTTAACGTCTAGGTTATTAGCGCCTAAATTTTTTGTTTACCCCGAGTCCGCAACGGGACCACCAGCCATGCTGCAGGGACACAGTTTGTCATCTGTACCTCCATAAAAAAAAAAAAAAAATAATAAAAATAAAAAAAAAATCATCTTCAATAACTTTCGTAATATCATCTTAATACGAATAAATTCATAAGGTATTTGCGAATTTTATTGTGAATAAGTTTTTATTCACAAATTATAATGTGAATAAATGTTTATTCGTATATTTTAACGTGATTTTTTTTTCTAATCACTTATTTTTTTGTAAATATTCACATTTTTTTTTGTGATTATTTACAATTTTTTCTGTGAATTTATTTTTATTCGCAGAAAAATTTGCGAATGAAATTTTATTTGTATTTTTAAATTTAATATATGTGAATAAAAATAAATTTGTATTCACACTTATGAATACGAATTTATTTATATTCGTATTCACAAATATATGAAGTACGAATTTATTTATATTCGTATTCACAAATATATGAAGTACGAATAAATTCGTATTTTAATTTATAAATAAAATTATGCCCATCTCTGTTTTATATGAATATAATTACAATAGGTTTTTTGTTATCCTTGGATTTCAAATACCTTTTCATTAGAATCCTTGTTCTTTATTGTTAAAAACGAGTATTTAAAATCTTGAGAAATTTGAAGTGACATGTACCCTTGACTAATGCATGTGTGTATGTTGTAATCAACTGATATGAGTAGCTGAGCTACTGTTCCTTTGTCCTTGACAGCTACTGTTCCTGGATCGATCAGTTAACGGCCTGGAGCCGGTAGTTTCCGTACTGGGATAAATCGGTGCGATAAACCTTGTACTTCTTCTTAGGACCGGATGCCGCTCTCAGATCTGGGAGCCATTCTCTCTAGATAAGGGCTTTAGTACTGATAAGAATAATCAGGACTATTTCTTGTTCAATGACCATCGACCATGAACCATTCATGTTTGTTGTAGAAGGTTGATGAAAATGACCGTTATAAATAAAACGAAATTCCGACTTGCAGGAACTTTGTCATCTTAGCGCAGTTCCTTTCATATCCCTAGTGTCATTAGCAAAGGAGTAGAAGTAGTTATTGGTAGGTTTTGATCATTCGTGAAAAATATAAAATGACATCTCAAAGAGAAAGAAGATTTAAGGCGCCACAACATGAAACTGGTAGTATTCTAAGCGGAAATGACTCTCCTCACCTTCTCAACGTTCGCCATAGGAAACACTATTACCAATACGTTTCTTAATTTCATACCTTATTTTATTAAAATACTAATTTTACTATTAAATGCAATTAAAAAAAACAATAACCAATTGAACCATTCGGTACACAGTGACAAAACCCCGTTGCTAAGAACAAAACTAACACTTTTGAAGTTTTAAGCACTCATTTCTCGGATTGACATCGCACCATCGAACCTTTTTTGTAGGGAATTTGGTAAAATTGTCCACTTACCACGATTTCCCAACCGTTTTCGAGATATTTTAGAAAATATACGAGAATCCCCTACTTTTCATGCCTGTTAATGAATTGTCCACTTACCACGATTTCCCAACCGTTTTCGAGATATTTTAGAAAATATACGAGAATCCCCTACTTTTCATGCCTGTTAATGAATTGTCCACTTACCACGATTTCCCAACCGTTTTCGAGATATTTTAGAAAATATACGAGAATCCCCTACTTTTCATGCCTGTTAATGAATTGTCCACTTACCACGATTTCCCAACCGTTTTCGAGATATTTTAGAAAATATACGAGAATCCCCTACTTTTCATGCCTGTTAATGAATTGTCCACTTACCACGATTTCCCAACCGTTTTCGAGATATTTTAGAAAATATACGAGAATCCCCTACTTTTCATGCCTGTTAATGAATTGTCCACTTACCACGATTTCCCAACCGTTTTCGAGATATTTTAGAAAATATACGAGAATCCCCTACTTTTCATGCCTGTTAATGAATTGTCCACTTACCACGATTTCCCAACCGTTTTCGAGATATTTTAGAAAATATACGAGAATCCCCTACTTTTCATGCCTGTTAATGAATTGTCCACTTACCACGATTTCCCAACCGTTTTCGAGATATTTTAGAAAATATACGAGAATCCCCTACTTTTCATGCCTGTTAATGAATTGTCCACTTACCACGATTTCCCAACCGTTTTCGAGATATTTTAGAAAATATACGAGAATCCCCTACTTTTCATGCCTGTTAATGAATTGTCCACTTACCACGATTTCCCAACCGTTTTCGAGATATTTTAGAAAATATACGAGAATCCCCTACTTTTCATGCCTGTTAATGAATTGTCCACTTACCACGATTTCCCAACCGTTTTCGAGATATTTTAGAAAATATACGAGAATCCCCTACTTTTCATGCCTGTTAATGAAATATTTTATTTCTATTATAAGATGATGACTCCATTTTTCTAATATATTTATATGTGGCAGAAGGTAAAATTCCAACAAAAACACTCACTTTCTACACAACTCCTTTATTATGCTCTACATGTTTCGTGTTCATATGACGCCTATTCAGGAGCTCTTAAATTGATATGTAATTATAGCCTACACCACCGAGAACCTTCCGCAGGAAGGGCCACGTCTAGACTGATAAGATCAATTATGTCTACTGCGCATCAGCGTTTAAAATCGATAGTTTTGGGGTAAATGTCGATTATCCGAAAGATTTTTTTTTTTTTAAACTGTCTTTTTCCAGTTTTTAATGTGTATATTTTCTTTTATTTTTCGTTTGATGGGAAGTTTTTCTTTATATTTTAACTGTGTCAAAATTGAAAGTGTGGCTATTTTGTATCGACTGATCCACGTCCGTCTCGTCAAGCTCTATTACGCTGGAACAGCAACATTGCAACCCCAACTTCTAACATACTCAGTAATTTGTTGCTAATTTGTTGCTAATTTGTTACACTATTTTCAAATTTGTCGCTCCAGCCGTTTCCGAGAAAACGTGGCTGTGCTAGCGTAATATTACGCCAGCACAGCCACCCCCGTAACTTTTGATCTAATTGTCTGACGAAATTCAGATTGGTACGAGAATTTGTTGCTAATTTGTTGCTCTAGAAGGACACCAATCACGAATTTGTCGCTCCAGCCGTTTCCGAGAAAACGTGGCTGTGCTAGCGTAATATTACGCCAGCACAGCCACCCCCGTAACTTTTGATCTAATTGTCTGACGAAATTCAGATTGGTACGAGAATTTGTTGCTAGTTTGTTGCTCTAGAATGACACCAATCACGAATTTGTCGCTCCAGCCGTTTCCGAGAAAACGTGGCTGTGCTAGCGTAATATTACGCTAGCACAGCCACCCCCGTAACTTTTGATCTAATTGTCTGACGAAATTCAGATTGGTACGAGAATTTGTTGCTAATTTGTTGCTCTAGAATGACACCAATCACGAATTTGTCGCTCCAGCCGTTTCCGAGAAAACGTGGCTGTGCTAGCGTAATATTACGCTAGCACAGCCACCCCCGTAACTTTTGATCTAATTGTCTGACGAAATTCAGATTGGTACGAGAATTTGTTGCTAATTTGTTGCTCTAGAATGACACCAATCACGAATTTGTCGCTCCAGCCGTTTCCGAGAAAACGTGGCTGTGCTAGCGTAATATTACGCTAGCACAGCCACCCCCGTAACTTTTGATCTAATTGTCTGACGAAATTCAGATTGGTACGAGAATTTGTTGCTAATTTGTTGCTCTAGAATGACACCAATCACGAATTTGTCGCTCCAGCCGTTTCCGAGAAAACGTGGCTGTGCTAGCGTAATATTACGCTAGCACAGCCACCCCCGTAACTTTTGATCTAATTGTCTGACGAAATTCAGATTGGTACGAGAATTAGTTGCTAATTTGTTGCTCTAGAATGACACCAATCACGAATTTGTCGCTCCAGCCGTTTCCGAGAAAACGTGGCTGTGCTAGCGTAATATTACGCCAGCACAGCCACCCCTGTAACTTTTGATCTAATTGTCTGACGAAATTCAGATTGGTACGAGAATTTGTTGCTAATTTGTTGCTCTAGAATGACACCAATCACGAATTTGTCGCTCCAGCCGTTTCCGAGAAAACGTGCCTGTGCAAGCATAATATTACGCCACGAGTTCGGACGCATAGCGCAGGACCTTGAGCAAATTTGGTTCGACAAATACGACCGATATTCCATTTTCCCTATATATTTAAGCCGAAATCGCCCTGAGAACACTTTGAAGTGAGTAAGGAATATTTTAAGGTGAGTTGTAATTCCCATGATTTTCGTAGATGATGAAACGTCTGTGTATGTAATTAAACCCTAATTTTTCATATTGTTTACATGGGCGTATATAAGGGGGGGGGGCTGAGGGGCTGCAGCCCCTCCCGGAATTTTGATTTCATGGTAATAACTAGAGACCGAAAATAACTATTTTTATTTCAAATGAGTTTCACTTAACCTTTAATTTTTATTATTAGGAAATAAAAATAGAAATTCCATCGTAATTGATAATATCAATTAGATATAAAATATAAAATACATTATATTTTACTATTTAAAAAAAAAATGTTTAATAATTTTTTTTCAAAACCTTAAAAATAAAAATTATTTGAATAATGTTATTTCGACATTTTTTTATAACAATTTTTTTTTACTTTAACTTTAAACATTATTTTAAATAATAAAAAAAAATTAGTGCTATAATAAATAGAAAGCAATACACAAAAACAAATTCTAGAATATACAATATATACTCATAGAAATCAATTGGATTTAGAGGAACTTTGATTCACTCACATAAAGAAATAACTTCTAATAATCAAAAGGTTCTAAATCATGTATTTATTTATTCGGAGGTTAAGAGATATTAAATAATAAAATAATAAAATTAAAATTTAATAAAATATATTTAATAAATATATTTAATAAATAAAATAATAAAAATTAAAAGTTAAGTAATTTTTATTATTGGGAATTAAAAATAAAAATTCCATCGTAATTGATATATTTCATTATTTTTTTATTCGATTGACACCCCCCTTTTTTCCACAATTTTTGATATTTAAAAGCGAAACTTGGTGGGTATTAACGTGGTCGAATGTACATTCATTGGACCCAATGCACGACCCCTCAACTTTCTCCAGTTCTTCTCCAGCAACCCTAACTCTGGAATCTTCAATGGAAGGGGGTTATTTTTATGACGGATTATTGTAGAGAATTGAATTTTAGGTCGATTTTATATCAGTCATTTTTTCGCTAAAGCGCACCAATGAGTAACAAATTGCCAAAAACCGTTAAAACCCTTGTTTTTTGTCACTTTTCTGCCAATAACGCAAAAAGTATGTCCGTAATGGAAAAAGTAATTGGTATAAACGTTGTAGAGGATTAAATTTTCTTTCCAAAAAGTACCTTTAAATGCCTAAAACGTAAATAGGAATGGAGCAAAACACACTTTTGTTTTTGAAGTTTTCAGAAAAGTTTATGATCAACGTGGTCTACGCTTCCGTAAAACTTAATAAACGTTTTCTAAACTTTTTGCTCCACCTAAAAATCAAATTCAATTAATTTATAAAGGCATTAAAATAATAAATTTTAAGCAATAGAACTCACCTAATGATTAGAATTTCGTAGCAATTATTTTTGTGTTGGACGATTTATTTATTTTTTACGGCGTCTTGACATCTAGGCCATTAGTGCCGACATCCAGGGTGCAGCGAGGAATTTCCTAAATAATAAAAGTTGAGGGGTCATGCATTGGGTCCAATGAATGTACATTCGACCACGTTAAGACCCACCAAGTTTCGCCTTTAAATATCAAAAATTGTGGAAAAAAGGGGGGTGTCAATCGAGTTTTGAACACCCTGTATATATATATATATATATATATATATATATATATATATATATATATACAGGGTGTTCAAAACTCGATTGACACCCCCCTTTTTATATATATATATATATATATATATATATATATATATATAAATTTGAACCACCATTATTTTCGATCTCTAGGGGATCTGAAACGCAAAATTTTCTAGTCGGCACATCATCACATCACCTGTGTGACTAGGTGTCGTCAGTGTGTTTTGCAAGGAAGCCTTTTGTAAAAACGTTCATAATTTTCGATGTATTTGTACTGTAATTAACTTTTATGCAAGAATTAATATCAAGAATAATTTTCATTTAATTTTGATGATATCACAAAAAAAACACAAATTACTCTTATTTATTTGCTGTTTTTTTTTATTCTAGAATTTCAATTACATTATGAAATTGAGAGATAATCTCCGTTTTGAGTATTCCTTTGGAAATTTGATTAAATAAAACAACTTTTGTTTGATTCGGCAGTCTGGAGGATTTATTTTCGAAGAGTAGTGATTTTCGAAACGTTGTCACTAACCAGAAGTTTATATTATTATTGTTTGAATTGATACTACGGTTTGAATGAGATAATTGTGGACATTTAATGTACATTAGCCTTGAAGAACATTTAATGTACATTAGCCTTTAACAACATTTATGGGCCTTTATTTCTTTTTTTTATTTATTTAATTTATAGAGTTCTGCAACAGAGGCGAAAAACTCTTTAAATGTCAGTCGTCAACTTCAAATGTGATATATATGTATATAAGAACAAATGAAGAAATAAAATTGGAAAAGAATGAAGAAAAAAACAAACAAACAAAATAAAATAAAATAATCAAAACAGACAAAATTTAGTAAATTAAATTTTTGTGTATAATAAAGAGTTTTTTAAATGTTTGAGTAATGCATTGATGTGTGGGCTACCTTCTGTCAGTATTTCGTGTAAGTCGTAAGGTATGGTCAGGTTATTGCGTTGTCTGCAGTTGGTAAGTATATGTTTAACGGTCAGAGTCTCGTTACAATATCTACAAGTTGGTCTGTCCTTTCTGTCCAGTCAGAAGCAATGGGTAAGTAAGGTATGGTCAGGTTATTGCGTTGTCTGCAAATGGTAAGTATATGTTTAACCGTCAGAGTCTCGTTACAATATCTACAAGTTGGTCTGTCCTTTCTGTCCAGTCAGAAGGAATGGGTAAGTAAGGTATGGTCAGGTTATTGCGTTGTCTGCAGTTGGTAAGTATATGTTTAACGGTCAGAGTCTCGTTACAATATCTACAAGTTGGTCTGTCCTTTCTGTCCAGCCAGAAGGAATGGGTAAGTAAGGTATGGTCAGGTTATTGCGTTGTCTGCAAATGGTAAGTATATGTTTAACCGTCAGAGTCTCGTTACAATATCTACAAGTTGGTCTGTCCTTTCTGTCTAGTAGGTAGGAGTGGGTAAGTAAGGTGTGTCCAATACGAAGCCTGGATAGGATGACTTCGTCCCGGCGGGACAACTGTTCATTTGTCCAGGCTTTCGTTGTATTTTGTATATGGGCCTTTAAGAAAATGAAAAAGTCCGACTCGCAGGAACTGCGTCATCTTAGCGCGGTTACGTACATCTTGAAGAAATGGAATAGATTAGCATCACAAATCACAGGAAACTGACAGCCACTGCCATCATGATTACCACAGCCACTCCAAACTTATTACCAATACCTTTCACCGTTTGTTAGCTTATTTTACTACAATACTAATTTTACTGATAAATGCAATTTAAAACTAGAAACAACCAATTAAAAAGTGAGATAAAGAAAGAGAAAAACCATTTCAAAACAATCACTTTTTAAGTTTTAAGCGCTTATATCTCTCATTGACGTTGTCCCATCGAATATTGCTTCACAACATTTTTTGTAGAGAATTTAGTAAGCATTCGAATGGTCACTTTCCACTTACCACGATTTCCCAACCGGTATCGAGATATTTACGAAAAATGTATGGAGATCCGAAAATTTTTCACGTCTATTAATAAAATATTTTTTTTCGCATACTTCCTTAACTTCAAATATAACCAAAATTTAATCATCTTAGTTGGGATTAATTTCCAAGATGTAGAAAATATTTCAATTGAATCCCGCGATTCTAAGTACTCACAAAAAAATAATGACCTACAAAAACATTGATTCCACTTTTCTCAGAAACGGTTACATATATCGCCTTAAAAATGGGTTCATTCGTTTTCTTATGTTAACAAACCTATAAAACAAGTACCTGCAAGCATATAAACTCAAAAACGTAAGCTTTACGATTTTGTTTGCGCGAATTTCGCCCCAAACACTATCTTCAAGTGGGCGGATTCTGCTGGTTAACGAACTTGACCTTTCAAATTAGAAGACAGATTTTTGTGCCAAATTTCATCAAAATCGGACCATTTTTGAGCCGTCAGGAGCGCGTACAGACAAGCATATATATAAATATACATATATATATATATATATATATATATATATATATATATATATATATATATATATACATACAAATTTTAGCCACCTATATTTTCGTGATCTATAGGGTCTGAAACGTGAAAGTTTCTAGTCGGCACTTCCGGATTGCGTCATGAGGTCAACCTCATAAGCGGGTTCTCCCTATGGAGATAGGGAGTAACCGCGCTAAAAAGAGTATTTTATAAAGGGAGCCTGCTAGAGTTGTTGTTACCAGGTATGTAAACATAACATCACGTGGACAAGTTAAGAGAGTTAAGAATGAGGGAGGAAGCGGTGAATTTCCTGTAGCTACTAGGTACTGTCAGATTCCTGTGAAGGCTGATTCTTATAATCTCCCGCTTAAGAATTGGCCATTCCCGACTGACACACTCTTATCTCATGACAAGACAGGACAGACCGACATGTACACAGTGTAACACACCGCTGACTATAAAGCACATACTGACTGAATGTTTACAGCGACAAAACTATGACTTACCTTACAATATGACTGAATTACTCGGCGATGGAAGCAAATATATAGATAACATACTGAACTACCTCAACAAGACCAATCTACTAAACAAATTATAATTATAATTAAACATGAACAAATTATAACAGGACATACACACATATATGTGTATGTATTTTATTTGTCTTAAAATGTTAAAACTATACAGCCGTACTATACTAAAATCTTACATTTGACAATATAAAACTAACAGGAGTGTGAAACCTCCTTCAACCAACTTAATTGATTATTTGTATAAACTTTATGCATTATTATAATATTGATTTTTCATATATTCAAGTATATTGTAATATTGTATTCTCTAATAAATAGATGTGTATATAAATTTCAATTTGTATATTTGGCCAAAAATGTGTAAAATAAGATTGTATTTAATTAGATGTAATTTTCGTATGTATATTATATATGTAATTTTTGTTCTGAGCGAGTCGCCTTAGTTACGGTCGCTCATAAATAAATAAATAAAATTATAATCTCCCGTTCTCCGGTATGCCATTGCGTCGGTGTTTTAATTTTTCTCAAAATACCAAAACATAATATTAACCTTTAAGTAGAGATGTGGGGAGTTTTAAGCACCCCATGACTTAATTAGCACTATATTTTGAATTTAAAAATTTACAATCCATTTAATCGCTTTGGTACCTTCATAAATAGTAGTTCTGTTCACATTGAGGTTGCAGTCGCATAAAAAAAAACATTATTTGTTTATTTTCTGGGCCTTTTACTGGCTTAGGGTGTTCACAACACTCTACTTAGGTAACAAAAATTTAAAATATAATGTCTTCTTTCGACCGCTGTTTCACATTTTATATGAAGAGAATCAAGAAATAATGAAGAGGAGTTTTAAGTAAATGTGTGAAAATGATGGAGAAGATGAGTGTATTGATTCGGACGATGAGGAAAGACATAGGTATTTTTGAAAAATCTACTATATATTTGTCAAATACCACTCACTCACTCACTCACTTACTGACCTATCATCCCCTAGCCCAAACCACACGACAGAAAATTTTGATATTTTGCATGGACACTCCCTATAGAACGTAGGCGCTCGCTAAGAAAGGATTTTTTGATATTCGAATTTTTAAATATTTTTAAAGGGGTTTAAAGTTTGTATTGGTTAGAGCAGGCAAACCTAGGTAGAATGCGTTGCTAGGACGATAACAGAACAGCTGTTACTATACTGTATCTAATTCATAGTATTATTTTTAATTGAGGTTAATTTCAACTATCATGGCAGACCTTGAATTACTAAAACTGAGAAATAAAATGTGAATTTTTCCCCCAAAGAGTTTCCGCCCTTGACACAAAAATTTAATTTTGCACGGGCCATCCGTTTAAAGTATAAACACTCGCTAAGAAAGGTTTTTTATTTTTATATTCAAACGTTTAAGTACTATTAGGGGGGTATGAATTATAAAGAAGAAAATGGTTCGATTTTGATAACATTTGGTACAAAAATCTTTCTTCTTATTTAAAAGTTTATGTTCATTAACCACCAATCACGAATTTGTGCTGGCGTAATATTACGCTAGCACAGCCACGTTTTCTCGGTAACGGCTGGAGCGACAAATTCGTGATTGGTGTCATTCTAGAGCAACAAATTAGCAACAAATTCTCGTACCAATCTGAATTTCGTCAGACAATTAGATCAAAAGTTACGGGGGTGGCTGTGCTGGCGTAATATTACGCTAGCACAGCCACGTTTTCTCGGAAACGGCTGGAGCGACAAATTCGTGATTGGTGTCATTCTAGAGCAACAAATTAGCAACAAATTCTCGTACCAATCTGAATTTCGTCAGACAATTAGATCAAAAGTTACAGGGGTGGCTGTGCTGGCGTAATATTACGCTAGCACAGCCACGTTTTCTCGGAAACGGCTGGAGCGACAAATTCGTGATTGGTGTCATTCTAGAGCAACAAATTAGCAACAAATTCTCGTACCAATCTGAATTTCGTCAGACAATTAGATCAAAAGTTACGGGGGTGGCTGTGCTGGCGTAATATTACGCTAGCACAGCCACGTTTTCTCGGAAACGGCTTGAGCGACAAATTCGTGATTGGTGTCATTCTAGAGCAACAAATTAGCAACAAATTCTCGTACCAATCTGAATTTCGTCAGACAATTAGATCAAAAGTTACGGGGGTGGCTGTGCTGGCGTAATATTACGCTAGCACAGCCACGTTTTCTCGGAAACGGCTGGAGCGACAAATTCGTGATTGGTGTCATTCTAGAGCAACAAATTAGCAACAAATTCTCGTACCAATCTGAATTTCGTCAGACAATTAGATCAAAAGTTACAGGGGTGGCTGTGCTGGCGTAATATTACGCTAGCACAGCCACGTTTTCTCGGAAACGGCTGGAGCGACAAATTCGTGATTGGTGTCATTCTAGAGCAACAAATTAGCAACAAATTCTCGTACCAATCTGAATTTCGTCAGACAATTAGATCAAAAGTTACAGGGGTGGCTGTGCTGGCGTAATATTACGCTAGCACAGCCACGTTTTCTCGGAAACGGCTGGAGCGACAAATTCGTGATTGGTGTCATTCTAGAGCAACAAATTAGCAACAAATTCTCGTACCAATCTGAATTTCGTCAGACAATTAGATCAAAAGTTACAGGGGTGGCTGTGCTGGCGTAATATTACGCTAGCACAGCCACGTTTTCTCGGAAACGGCTGGAGCGACAAATTCGTGATTGGTGTCATTCTAGAGCAACAAATTAGCAACAAATTCTCGTACCAATCTGAATTTCGTCAGACAATTAGATCAAAAGTTACGGGGGTGGCTGTGCTGGCGTAATATTACGCTAGCACAGCCACGTTTTCTCGGAAACGGCTGGAGCGACAAA
This sequence comes from Gonocerus acuteangulatus, assembly GCA_946811695.1. Classification (NCBI taxonomy): domain Eukaryota; kingdom Metazoa; phylum Arthropoda; class Insecta; order Hemiptera; family Coreidae; genus Gonocerus; species Gonocerus acuteangulatus. The sequence continues at coordinate 148,949,549 of OX328123.1, read as the reverse complement.
TTCGTGATTGGTGTCATTCTAGAGCAACAAATTAGCAACAAATTCTCGTACCAATCTGAATTTCGTCAGACAATTAGATCAAAAGTTACAGGGGTGGCTGTGCTGGCGTAATATTACGCTAGCACAGCCACGTTTTCTCGGAAACGGCTGGAGCGACAAATTTGAAAATAGTGTAACAAATTAGCAACAAATTAGCAACAAATTACTGAGTATGTTAGAAGTTGGGGTTGCAATGTTGCTGTTCCAGCGTAATAGGGCTGTCTCGTCAAGGGTTTCGGCATGTTTAAGTCTCTTTCTTAAACGTTGTCCCGATTCCCCTACCTACATCTTATCACACTTTGCACAATCAATTTGATATACGTTGTATTTGGTGTCTCTTTCTTTTAGTTTATCTTTAATTCGGCTGTAGATTTTCTGATTTTATCTTGATATATCCAAGAAATTCTTCCTAGATCTTTACACGTTTGTTTTTTGTTTTTATCTTATTGCCATAAATGGGATTATAACTAAAAGTATTGTAATTAAATAGTTCCAGATTTTTTAATTGTTTGCTTGTAATTGACAAATCCATGCATAATAAACATATTTACGAACAGAAAATAGATACAGGCAATGAAGATATAAAAACTCTGGAACTTATATATATATATATATATATACATATATATATATATATATATATATATATATATATATATATATATATATAGACACAAACACACACACACACAAATTTGAACAACCGTTATATTAATGATCTATGGAATCGTAACGCTTACGTTTTTGAGTTCATATGCTTGCAGGTACTAGTTTTATAGGTTCCGTAACACATGAGAACGAATGAAACAATTTGCAAGGCGATATCTTTAACCGTATTTGAAAAAAATTGAGATCAACTTTTTTGTAACTCATTTTCGGTTTAGGTACGTGTGATTATATTGAAATATTTTCTACATGTTCGAAATTCATGTAAACTATGATTTCAAAATTTTTGGTACATTTGGAGTTAAGGAAGCATTAAAAAAATGAACAGTTTTGGGATCTTTGTATTTTGGTATTTTCGTAAATATCACGAAAATGGTTGGAAAATATGGATAGTGGAGGGTCATCATTAAAAGCTTTTTAAATTCCCTACAAAAAAGGTTCCTAAGTAATTTTCGATGGGGCGATGTCATTCGGAGAAATAAGGGTATACAATTTTGAAAGTATTAGTTTTGTTCTTTTAAACCGGTTTTTGTCTTTGTTTAATTTTTAATTAGTTGTTGTTGCTTTTTTAATTGCATTTGCCAGTAAAATTAGTATTTCAGTAAAAGAAGGCGAACTTTGAAAGGCGTTGTTGAAGAACGTTGTTGTGGCCTTAAAATGGGAACACAAATGACTAGGGTTGAGAGGGCTTACGCTAACAAAATTAATTCAGGAGAGGGCCCCGTACTACAAAAGTTTAAGAGCCCCTGGATTAGAGAATTATTAATGAATAGTCTTTACGATAATATTATAAGATTGATATAAGATCTCTGAGATTATTTAATTTCCTAACTTCGCTACTTTCGCGATTCGCCTGATCAATTATAAATAAAGCACAAACGGCTCATGGGCGTATATAGGAAATAATTTCGGGAGGGGGGGCTGATACCATTTCCGGGGCATGGAATATGAAAAATTTAGAATTTAAAATAGTTTTAGGCAACTAAAACGATATTTCACCTAAAATATACTATTTTTTATTAACTAAGTGATCTTATTTAATTTATTTTTAAGGTTTTTATGACACATTTTTACCATCAAATGAAATTTTTGGGGTGGGGCTGCAGCCCCCTCAGCCTTCCCCTTATATACGCCCATGAAACGGCTTAGTAATTTCAATACTAATACGAATACTTAAGTCTAGAAATGAAGTAAGGAATAATAAGGATAAAAGGCGTTAATATCCCAATAGCTGATACGCCGTTAAACACACACACAACAAAAAATAATAATGATAAAAGGGAATAAAAATATTAGATTTGTATACAATTATGAGTAAATCTAGAAATTTTTTTTTTAAATCGTGGCTACAAGATGTTAATAAAAAAACGTTGGCATTTTGTAAATTGAAAGTAATCCGATTACAATTTCAGACGATTTCATAATGTAAAAGACGTAAGTTATTTGAAATATTAAAGAAGAAATTATCATTGTAATAAATTTGACGGGAACATATTAGCAAGAATATCCATCATGTGGCTTGATGGCTCACTTCATACGTCTACTTCATATTTTTCTGAGCAGAACGTATATTTCAAAATTATTTATCAGGATCTTCCTCGAGGATATATTTTAGAGACCTAAATCCCCCAGGAGCCTTGGGGCCTCCAGAGATTAGGCCCGGGTTCACCTTTAGCATCTGGTAGGAGGGTGTGATCCAAATGTCAGCAGCCACGCCCAAGGGCATCTTCGGCGCAACTGCAAATCTATGTCCTTAATATTCGGGCGTATTTTTTTGTTTGTTAACTTTCGCGACTTTAATAATATATATGGGAAGCGTGTGGTTATTTCCTGTTGTTGCTTTGTGTGAATATGAAAAATGGCAGGGTGGTCTATGCCCGGGGGCGTTATGTAGATATATTTAGCGGTGTTTTTCTCTTCACCTCTAGATATACAGCTATCTTACCCTCTGAGATCATTACTTTTCAAGTGATTCCAAGACTTATCGTGTTAGGCATATCGTAACTATTTAGGCAACTAAAACGATACGTCGATTCCTCTAACGACGTCTCATTCGAGACGTCGATTTTTTTTTAACACGGTCTCGACATTTTTTTTGTATTGTTCGTTTTTTTAAAAAAAAAAACAAAAACATGTTTACTATGGAAATCACCTAAGTCGTAAGTAAATTCACATAAATAAGATCATTGCACGCCAGGTGAGAAGCTCGCTTTTCGGAAAACCCCAATTTGTAAAACAAATGCCTAATTTTGTTTCCTGTGCTTTAAAGGTTTCATTAGTTCAAGAAAAATCACATTTCGACGTCTAATTAACTCAGAATAACTGAAAATTGCATATTTCTGTAATTGTACACACGGTGCGCAGGCCATCTTATAGCCTCGGAAATCAATTGCTCACATGGTGTGCAATCGGTCTCCAATGGGTTAAGTGGGCGTAGGACCTGCCGCTTAAATTCTTACGTGATTAAACACATTACTTTAATATTAACATATTAGAATAATATTCTTGCCATCATGAGGAATACTAGTGCTCCCCTTCGACCGCCGATGCTTCATTCCGACCACTGGGAATTCCGACAACTTCATAGTCCACGTTGATGTCCTGCGCTAACAACCTCCAACATGTAGCAGTCGATCTACTTTGCCACTTAGATGATGAACAAGAATCCGTAATTCACATTCATACCCACTCGTTGTTGGGTGCTACAGTCATTGTAAGAGCCACCTTTCTTCTTCAGGTGGAACCTATCACCTCACGTGGTTTGATGCTACCGCGTTAGCGGTCACCCATAATTTGGGACCCCTAGCATCCGGAAGTCCTCTTCCAGGTGGTTAAGACACCTTTGCCTTGGTCTGTATCGCTTTCTTTTACCCCCAGCTACACCGTATAGCATCAATTTACCAGTCTTAATATCATAGAGGATTAGATCGGCATTGCTTCTGATCCTCCACCTGTGCTGCTCTCTTACGGTTCCAAAAAGTTTCCTGAGGACTCTTCTTTCCCAGACTAGAAGGACTTTCTTAATTTCTTTGGCCAGAGTCTGCGTTTCGCTGCCGTACACAACAAGATTTGCTGTCCCGAACTTTCGCTTGGGAGCACGGGTCATAGAGTTATCAGTTTCCTTCACCCATTCTGCCCTTAATCTCCTCTACCGAGTTATTGTTGAAAGTTACTATTCCCTCAGCTAATTAAATGTGCACCAACCATGATACGCATCCTTGCCAAAACAATTGCGCCTTCTCTTTTCCTGGCCTGTCTAAGATAAATTACATATTCGATAAGATGTAGAAGTCACATATAAGTATACTAAAGCTAATAGTTATAAGATTATAATTAGACCAGTTAAAGTTTTCTTTTTACAATTTGTTGTGAAGACTTTCGCTGAAATCTTTATGACTATTTTCTTTCTTTTTTCATATCATTTTGGATCTTTTTATAATCAATTTACTTCGAAAATACGATGTTTCTTTTAGCACCTAAATCAACCATAAGAGAGGATAACACCAATAAATGACAAGTAAAAAGCCATGATTATGAAAGAAAGTCCCCCCCCCCGTAGGAGTTGTGGGTTCGAGGCTCACCTGCGGGAGATTGACTTTCTCAGCAATTACCGCGCCGAAAACATTTTCTGCTACCATTGGTGTTTATAAAGGCTAACAATCTGTAGATAGCCCGGCGCTATTGGAAGAAGCAAATAAATTAATAGACATATCATTTATTACAATGCTGTACGTATTACCTGGAGGAATGGACTTGATTCGAAGGTTGGACCTGATGGCCTCAACCTTAAATACCGGAACGTGTTTGGATTGTAGGACAGAGCGATAGGCGAATGCTACTGTTCCATTGTTCTTTCACTAGCTGGCAGGAATGAGAACGCCTTCTCTACCCACGTCTGCCGATCCTCAAGAGCCTTCTAGGATGACAGCTCTCTCTCTTACCTACCGTTCAAGTTTCTTTCATTTAGTGCGTTAAAGTCTCCTGAATCATCCTGGTTAATCCGTTCATGTTACGCTATTTAATAATAATAATAATAATAATAGAAAAATCGCTATGTCGTAAGTATGTTTTTTCTAATAATAAAAGGGTGAACCCCCTTTTTGTTGGGGGGGAGGGGGTTATTTCAGTGCCAGTCGAAACTACATATCAATACCCAACTTAGTAGATGGTGAAGTTGGAGAGAATAGTTAGTGGCCTACATTCGCGGGAAAACTTGTCTCTGTTATAACCTTATTACAGGGAGGTTTCCACTTGTTCCTTTAAAATATTATAATCTTATTTTTCATTATGTTTTAATATGATGTGCCATTTATATTTTAGTAGGTATGTGAATAAATGCTTTATAAATCCGCCTCTTTACACTTTTTCAAAAGCCTTCATTTTAATCTAAAACTGAAATGAATATTATATTTACCTGTAAATATTTCATATAGACTGCGGTTAGTTCATTCAGCTTTGCAAATAGACGAACAGAAGGGAGAGAGAAAGGAAATTCAAGCATGCCCAAAAGAACTGTTTCGTCTACCTCTAAAGGCTATAGTATTGACGCAGAAATATTTTCCCTGACACGCATGCCAAACAAAAAAAAAAAAAAAAAAAAAAATCAATTTAAAGATTTCGGGATGAAGGAAAATCTTTTATGACCCTTGGAATGAATATTTTGACTTTCAACAATTATTTACTACTAGTTAAAAATATATATTTTTTATTACGATTATTGTACCCCACAAAAATAACATTTTCATTTTATAACACTATTAAAACGAAAATAATGTTGTCAGGGTCTCCCGTGGTCTAATGGCTAGCGCCTTGGATTCATAAGCGGGAGATGGTGGGTTCGATTCCCAACCTCCGTCAGGAATTTTATCATCCCACGGCTCGCTGGTAAAATTCCTCGCTGCACCCTGGATGTCGGCGCTAATGACCTAGATGTAGATGCGCCGTAAAAAAAATAAAAAATAAAAAAAATAAAAAACAAAAAATAATGTTGTCGGTGGTTGAAAATTCATTTACCGTTCTAAAATGTCTATAATAAATGGACGAGCCAACGGCCATAGCCACGTTAAATGCATCGGTTCCCGTAGATCACCGAAGTTAAGCAACGTCGGGCGTGGCTAGTACCTGAATGGGTGACCGACCACGTGCTGCTGGCATTATAGAAAAGGGTGGCAACCTGTAGACAGCCATTAAACATACTACAACAAAAAATAAATAAATGGACGTTAAAATTTAAATAAATAATGGCAATAGTGAAAAGCCATTTTAGCGCAGTTCCTCCCTCCCTCCCCCGCTTATAAGGTTGACCTCATGACGCAGTCCTGCTGCCGACTACGAAACGAAAATAACGGTGGTTCAAATTTTTATATATATATATATATATATATATATATATATATATATATATATATATTTATTTATGTATGTATATATTTGTCTGTTCGCGGCCTAGCACAGCGAATAATGGTCCGAATTTGATGAAATTTGGTACAAAAATCTTTCGCCTAATTTGAAAGGTCAAGCAGAAACCGCCCACCGGAACATGGTTTTTGAAGCGAAATTCGCGCGAAAAAATTGTTGCGCTTACTTCATATGCTTTTAAGTACTCGTTTTATAGGCTTCTTGGCCTAGGAAAACGAATGAAACCATTTTTAAGGCGATAGCATTAACCGTTTTTTGAGAAAATTGGAAAAATAGTTGTTGAATAACGTTTTTGGTTTGGGGGTGCTTAGAATCATGGGATTCAGTTTAAACATTTTCTGAATTTCATCCAAACTAATATGTTGAAATTTTGGTTACGATTGGAGTTAAGGAAGGGTTAGAATAAAATATTTTATTAACAGACATGAAAAGCTTTGGAAACTTCGTAAACATTCCTTATTATTTATATCTCGAAGATGGTTGAGAATCTTGGCACACGAAAGGTTACCATTCAAAAGCTTACTAAGTGCTCTACAAAAAAGATTCTGAAGAAAGTTTTGATAAGGCGATGTCAATCGGAGAAACTTTGAAGTAATTGAGTTCGTTTATTCGAACGGTTCTTTTTGTATGTTTTTATTCCTTGTTATTTTTTAATTGCGTATAGATGTATAATTTATTTGACAAGAGAGAGATTAGAAGCCTTTCCAACTGCCTTTATGCGGGGGCCTTTCTGGGGTTGGCCGACCCTTTCAGGTAAGACCATAAAACCTTTTCCAGAAAGGTCGAACCAAAATAATAACTGTTTCTATTTTAATCTTTCCAAATTAGACTAGGTATAAGAGCCGAAGCGCGCTATGATGACGCAGTTCTTGCGAGTCTGATTTTTTTTCTTTATTTAGTTGGTAGTGACGTTAGCTATAGGAAATAATAGTAATCAAAATGTTTTTTTTTTTATTCGAAGCAAACGTGGAACGTGCTTAGTTCAATTTCGACCCCATTTCTTAAGAACTATTTTGACCACTTTTTTTCTCTTCTACACATTTTTCAATGTGATCTCTAATCTATTGTTATTTTATTTGTGTATCGGGATTAGTTCTCATGAGCTGACCGTCGATGTGTTGAATATGTCAGCCTTGTAATATGCCATTATATGCTTTCTTTTCAGTATGTGAACGTTTTTGTAATAATTACTGTATTACAGAAACGTCTTGGAAGTTATAATTCTAATGAGTAATATGTGAAAGTTCATTAAAGTGTTTGTTATGCGCATATTAGTGTCAGAATGGTGAAACGCGAAACGACAGACGCTATTCAAATTGATACCTTTCAGAGATTCTTTGCTCCCATATAAGGATTAATTAGGTGAAAATTGAATTTAACGAGGTGCAAAAACACATTATTAATTACACATTTTTTATCTTAACCTTCTTTTTTTCTGATTCTAAAATCGTTCTACTTAATCATCTAATTATGGATGTAGTTAAGACATTATTGATTGAAAAATAAAAGTCATACCGGCTGTAATCACTCTGCCCTTAAGATCTAACCTTTATCCCTGCCATTTGTTTTCGCAATATAATGAAGAAATTCGATTAGGTGTTTCAGGCAATTATTCCTTATTTGGTGGACCAATTGCTAATCGTTTGATTACAGTAAATGGTACAATGATTATTCAGAAATATGTATTGGAATTTAAATATAATGAATTTATGTTTCAAAGTCAATGAAAAATCTATTTTTTCTGGCGGTTGTAAAGATATTTTTTAAGGGACGCGCTCAGGCGGAGAATTAAGTGCTTGAAACCTCGAAAGTGTTGATTTCTTTCTTTTAAAATGTTCTTTCGAGTTTTTACCCCGCAGTGTTGTTTTTGTTTCATCATAGTCTTTAGCAGTCTAATGGATTTTCTAGTAAAAAGAGAACGAATTTTTGGTTGTTTGATATAGGCCTTTAGAGCAGAAGTCGAAAAGGCCGAGTCATTTAGATCCGGTACTGTAATTTTTCAGCACATAAAATCTCTTTTTCTTCAAGATTATATGAGAGTAGGTTATTGAAGTTTATATAAAATATTTAGTACTCTAATTCAAAGTTTTGTAATTCTGAGCAATTAGTGCCCCAAGAAAACTTGGATCTTCGTAAAACTTCACATACTGATTCATTTCATCCTAAATAAGAATGAAAACGCGAAAAAAAATGTTGCAAACCACTGAACAGTATTTTTTTTGGTTCGAGAGCCTCCTCGCCGATTCTGCACTATAGCGTATTTTAAAGCACTAAACATGAATCCGTTAAAAAAAATCGCTCTCAACTAGGAAGGTAATATATATATGTATATAAATATATATATATATATATTTGCCTGTTCGCTTTCTAGCTGGCTCAAAAATAGTCCGATTTTGATGACATTTGGTACAAAGATCTTTCGTCAAAATTGAAAGGTCAAGTTCGTTAACCAGCAGAATCCGTCCACCGGAAGATGCTTTTTGGAGCAAAATTGGTCCGAAAAAAATCGTAACGCTTATGTTTTCGAGTTCATATGCTTGCAGGTACTCGTTTTATAAGGTTATTTTTATTTTATTTTTTTTTTCGTTTTTAACGGCGCATCAACTATTTGGCTATTAGCGCCGGGCTATTATAAGGTTATTATCGCAAAAAAAGAAAAAAAAAAACAAAACAAAAAACAAAAAACGAACGAAACCATTTCTAAAGCGATATCTATAACAGTTTTCGAGAAACATTGAATCACCTTTTTTTCCAAACTAATTTTCAATTTGGGTATTCAGAAACGATTAATTCATTTGAAACTTGTTTCAGACGTTTGATATTCATCTAATATATGATAGGTAGATGTTGGTTCCGTTTGGAGTTAAGGATAAGGAAGTACTAGAAATAAAATATTTCATTAACAGGCATGAAAGGTTTTGGGACTTTCGTGGATTTTCTAAAATATCTCGAAAATGGTTGAGAAATCGTGGGTCTCTTACCACTATCCAAATCTCTATAAAAAGGTTTCTGATGTAATTTTTGACGGGGTGATATCAATTGGGGAAATAAGGACTTGAAAATTCGCAATTCTTAGTTTTGATCTTTTGAACGGGTTTTTGTATCTGTTTACCAAGCGTTTTAACTGGTTCTTGCTTATTTTAATTGCATTTAACAGTAAAACGAGTATTTGACTAAAACAAGGTAAAAAAATGTGAAACATTATTATAGTGTTTCCAAGAGCGAACGTTGAGAAGGTGAGGGAAGTCGCCATGATACTGTCAGTTTCCTGTTGTGGAGCCTTAAATCTATTTTCTCTTCGAGATTTTATTTTATATGTTTCACGAAAGATCAAACCCCACCAATAACTGATTCATTCGTCACCCGTGCCACCTCGCTATGGAATTCCTTGCCTTCGTTTGTCCGCCATTCTACCAACCTAGAAACCTTTAAATCCCGACTCTTCTACCACCTTCTATCCCTCCAAGTTTTACCCAACACCTAGTCTATATTGAAGCTGTGCACTATATATTGATACTGATAGCATTTATAAGTTTTTAAGTTTATACGTAAAATTCAAAATTATTTTGTAATTTCAAAATTATTCCTATGGGACTTCTATCCCGGAATAAGAATAAAACTTTTCATTCATTCATTCATTCTATTCCTTTACTTATGGCACTGGAGATATGAATGGAACCGCGCTAAGATGACGCAGTTCCTCCGAGTCGGATTTTTTTTTCTTTATAGTGCAGCTGAATATAGGCTATTATCACTAATAGCAAATAGATCGAAAGAAGTAAACAGAGACCTAAGAGAGAGTAATTTATTTTTACAACATATATTTACCTGTAGATTACCACTACGAATACCGAGTTTCGTCGAAATATACCAAAAATCACGGCTGGTTGTGGCGAATTGGTATTGTGGGTCCGGAGTAAACCCCCCCTCCTAATGAACCGATTTAGTTTATTTTTACAACAGTTATTTACCTGTGGATTACCACTACGAATACCGAGTTTCATCGAAATATACCAAAAATCACGGCTGGTAGTGGCGAATTGGTATTGTGGGTCCGGAGTAAACCCCCCCCCCTTCTAATGAACCGATTTAGTTTATTTTTACAAAAGTTATTTACCTGTGGATTACCACTACGAATACCGAGTTTCATCGAAATATACCAAAAATCACGGCTGGTAGTGGCGAATTGGTATTGTGGGTACGGAGTAAACCCCCCCTTCTAATGAACCGATTTAGTTCATTTTTATATCTCACTTTTCTCTCTATATTACCACTACGAATACCAAGTTTCGTTGAAATATAACAAATATTACGGCTGACATAGTCAAATTAGTGTTTTGGGTTCGGGGTAAACCCCCCCCTTCCGGTGGACCGACTTTGGTGGTTAACGAACTCGTTCAATCGTTTGCTAATTGAATGCTATATACCAAGTTTCGTGACGAAAAAACAAAAACTCTGGCCGCTATCGTGTTAACAGACACACACATATATATATATATATATATATATATATATATATATATATATATATAGATATATATAAATTTTAACGGGGGTCATTTTCGGTGTCTACTAGGTAGGATCGATAAAGATTTGAAGAAATTTTTTTCAAAAATTCCGTCATGAGTCCAACCTCAATAGCTACTTTCCTTCGGAGGAAAGTGCTAAAATGTATTTTTTTTTTTTAAATAAAAAATGTGAAAATATGAAGTTCGATTTTTTAGCCCTTTATTTTCAAAAATTCGAATTTTGGATAATTCGAACATTTTTATCGGTCCCTAGGGGTTCGAATTATCCAAGTTCTACTGTACACACACACACACACACACATATATATATATATATATATATATATATATATATATATATATATATATATATATATATATATATATTCCAGAACTAGTTTTTAGCACTTTCCTCCGAAGGAAAGTAGCTATTGAGGTTGGACTCATGACGGAATTTTTGAAAAATTTCTTCAAATCTTTATCGATCCTACCTAGTAGACACCGAAAATGACCCCCGTTAAAATTTATATATATATATATGCATATATATATATATATATATATATATATATATATATATATATATATATATATATATATATATGTGCCTGTTAACACGATAGCGGCCAGAGTTTTTGTTTTTTCGTCACAAAACTTGGTATATAGCATTCAATTAGCAAACGATTGAACGAGTTCGTTAACCACCAAAGTCGGTCCACCGGAAGGGGGGGTTTATACCGAACCCAAAACACTAATTTGACTATGTCAGCCGTAATATTTGTTATATTTCAACGAAACTTGGTATTCGTAGTACTATAGAGAGAAAAGTGAGATATAAAAATGAACTAAATCGGTTCATTAGAAGGGGGGGGGGGTTTACTCCGGTCCCACAATACCAATTCGCCACTACCAGCCGTGATTTTTGGTATATTTCGACGAAACTCGGTATTCGTAGTGGTAATCCACAGGTAAATATGTGTTGTAAAAATAAACTAAATCGGTTCATTAGGAGGGGGGGGGGTTTACTTTGGACCCAAATTCCTAATATACTCATACCGGTCGTAATTTCTGCTGTATTGTATATATAATAAAAAAGTCCGACTCGCAGAAACTGCGTCATCTTAGCGCGGTTTCAGTTTTTTTTTTTTTTTTTTTTTTTTTTTTTTTTTTTTTTTTTTTTTTTTTTTTTTTTTTTTTTTTTTTTTACGGCACATCTACATCTAGGTCATTAGCGCCGACATCCAGGGTGTAGCGAGGAATTTCACCAGCGAGCCGTGGGATGATAAAATTCCTGCCGGAGGTTGGGAATCGAACCCACCATCTCCCGCTTATGAATCCAAGGCGCTAGCCATTAGACCACGGGAGACCCCGGTTCCTGTTCATATCCCTGTTCTCATTTGAAAAGCATAGAATAGAAACAGATAATATTTTCCTCGGCCTTTGTTCAAAGGGTTTTATGGCTGGCTATACCTGGGGTCAGGTCCGCAAGACCCTAGAATCCTCTGCTACCGATACTTCATTTCATACGTTTCAATGAATTGGAAAATATCAAATATTTTCACACATTCCTGTGTTCTTTTACTATAGTAATAATTCTACAGATAAAATCAATTAAAAAATAAAATAAAAAAACCAACAGCATAAAGGCAATTGAAAATATTCAAAAGACGTCAACGAATCTTTTTCTCTTGGCAAGCTATATTTCTAACAATGAATTGTTTTTCTTATTTTGCCTAATCTGTTTTATTGTAAAATACATTATCCAACTATAAGCAATTAAAAAATAACAAGGAATAAAAACAGACAAAAAGAACAGTTCCAATAAGCAAAATCAATTACTTTAATGTTTTAAGCACTTATTTCTCCGATTGACATCGCCTAATCAAAACTTTCATCAGAACCTTTTTTGTAGAGCATTTAGTAAGCTTTCTAATGGTATTCTTTCGTTTGCCAAGATTCTCAACCTTTTTCGAGATATTAAGGAAAATATACAAAGTTACCAAAACTTTTTAAGTCTGTTAATAAAATATTTTATTCTAACCCTTCCTTAACTCCAAACGTAACCAAAATTTCAACATATTAGTTTTTATGGAAGTAGAACATGCAGAAAATGTTTCAACTGAATCCCATGATTCTAAGTACCCAAACCAAAAACGGTATTAAAAAAATATTTTTCCAATTTTCTCGAAAACGGTTAAAGCTATCGCCTTGAAAATGGTTTCATTCGTTTTCCTAGCCCAGGAATCATATAAAACGAGTTAGAAGCTTATGAACTCAAAACCGTAAGCGTTACGATTTTTTTTGCGCGAATTTCGCCCCAAACGCCATCTTCCAGTAGGCGGATTTTGCTGGTTAACGAACTTGACCTTTCAAATTGGACGAAGGATTTTTGTACCAAATTTTATCAAAATCGGACCATTCGTCTTCTAGCTAGAGAGCGAACAGACAAATATATATATATATATATATATATATATATATATATATATATATATATATATAAATATATACATATATATATATATACAAATTTGAACCACCTTTATTTTCGGTCTCTAGGGGTTCTGAAACGCGAAATTTTCTAGTCGGCACTTCCGGATTGTTTCATTGTATCAACCCTATAAGCGGGGTTCCTCCCTATGGGGGAGGGAGGAACCGCGCTAATTAACGTTCATATGACTGTATTTATATATTTGTTAATTAACTTAACAAATATGTAAAAATTAATTAACTTTTTACGTGAATATATTTTTTCTATAATTGGAAGTATATCGTATAGGGTGAACCGCCATGTTTGAGGATTCTCATAAATAAATAAACTAATAATATGGATTCGTTGATTTCCGGTTATCCTGGATCAAACTTATTAATATGTCCATATTGGTCGAAATATTTACTATTTTGTAACAAAACTCTCCGAACAATAGTAGAACAATTAATGTAAAAATAATCTTATGAAAATAAATCAAACAGGTCCCGATTGGATTAACATAGCACTTAAATTATTCATTTCTCTTTGACGGAGGTAATTTTTGTTGTATTACAATAAAAGTCGTTATACGATGCCAGCATATAATGGCAGAAATGTACTTTGAAAGTAGTTGATATCCGTCCATTAGGAACCGGGACGGAACCTGAAACCGCTCAGTCGGGCAAGAGAAGTGTCTTTCTTGTCATAAACAATCTAAGAAGCTATTCCTCGGCGTCTTGCCTCCTAATACCCTGACCACAGCTCACATGACAATATGTGACCTTAATCCCAACAAGCTGTGACATAATAGCAAGCGTCGACTTGTGACAGGTCTGTGACCGCGACAAGGTCGACAGGATAGAAATAGAGCAAGACATCCTAACCATCTCCAGACTCCAGCCTTACATAAAGCTGATGGCCTTGCCAAGGACACGCCCAGTATCTCCAACTTCTCCTTTTCCTCTTGTCGCTGGCTTCCGATCCCGGAGCAGGTGGATCAGCAACTCCTCCATAACATTCGGTTCCAGGCATTTTGTTCAGGATCACTTAATTAGCAAATATTTTAGAAAACGTAACTCGCCAGGCTGTCTTTAGAATCCAGAAATTTCCTCGGGCGCCTCACCATTATTTTATGTTAGTTTTCCATTATTTGTTTATTTATTCAAACAAATATGCTCTTTAAACCTATGTTAGAACAAAACTGTCATTTTCAGGCCGCCATAAAGACATATAAAAGATATAGAACAAAATAGGTAAATCTTAACAGAAAAAAAGTTCATAATGCGGACAGTAATTAAAACATTAAGGAAATGTATCTGTAAGTTTGGATGTAAAAATAAGTGTTAAAAATAGTGAAAACAGATACTTTAGTATATTGTGGATGTGTGTACCTTTTGCCTATCAAACTCCTATTGCAGCCAACAAAACTAAATAAATATTTCTAATAAATAATATTCCTTAAAAATCTAATATCTAAAGTAAACGATTCAAAACCAGATTATCCAATTAGCTGTTCATGCCATTCTCATCAGAAGCATATGAGTGAAGTACTAATAGTAAAATCTGATGATGTGTGTGAAAGAAATATCATAAAGAGATGAGTATCTACATAAAGCAGTACCCAATAATGATATTTCTCTCTCTCTCTTTCTCTCTCTCTCTCTCTCTCTCTCTCTCTCTCTCTCTCTCTCTCTCTCTCTCTCTCTCTCTCTCTCTCTCTCTCTCTCTCTCTCTCGCTCTCGCTCTCTCTCTCTCTCTCTCTCTCTCTCTCTCTCTCTCTCTCTAGTTCTCTCTCTCTCTCTCTCTCTCTCTCTCTCTCTCTCTCTCTCTCTCGCTCGCCTCTCTCTCTCTCACTCCCTCTCTCTCTCTCTCTCTCTCTCTCTCTCTCATTTTTCATGCTTTCCTTTTTAACTCTCTCCCTCCAGCTCCTATACTTTCGCTCCCTCTCATTTTTGGACACATCGAGTTAAGGTTGAAGGAATTCGTCATTTCTCGGAGGCAAATATCCGTGAATAAAATGTAGCGCTACCGTCTGACAAGCAAACTATATTAACGCCATTTTAATGAATGTCTGAAGAGCAAGGTGCCGTATAGAGAGAAAGAGAAAAGGCGGAATACAGGCCGATAATAAGGAGAAGGTAGGGGATTAAGCTATTAGCATATGGTAATGAGCTGCCAAGTCTGTGGATCTATCTCCTCATCTGCTTCTGGATGTCTAGAGGTAACAACCTATCTAGAAACCAGGCAGGGTACTGTCCTACCTCATCCCTACAGGTATCAGGCAGGGTACTGTCCTGTCTCATCCCTACAGGTATCAGGCAGGGTACTGTCCTACCTCATCTCTACAGGTATCAGGCAGGGTACTGTCCTACCTCATCCCTACAGGTATCAGGCAGGGTACTGTCCTGTCTCATACCTACAGGTATCAGGCAGGGTACCGTCCTACCTCAACCCTACAAGTATCAGGCAGGGTACTGTCCTGTCTCATATCTACAGGTATCAGGCAGGGTACTGTCCTGTCTCATCCCTACAGGTATCAGGCAGGGTACTGTCCTGTCTCATCCCTACAGGTATCAGGCAGGGTACTGTCCTGTCTCATCCCTACAGGTATCAGGCAGGGTACTGTCCTACCTCATCCCTACAGGTATCAGGCAGGGTACTGTCCTGTCTCATCCCTACAGGTATCAGGCAGGGTACTGTCCTACCTCATCTCTACAGGTATCAGGCAGGGTACTGTCCTACCTCATCCCTACAGGTATCAGGCAGGGTACTGTCCTACCTCATCCCTACAGGTATCAGGCAGGGTACTGTCCTACCTCATCCCTACAGGTATCAGGCAGGGTACTGTCCTGTCTCATCCCTACAGGTATCAGGCAGGGTACTGTCCTACCTCATCTCTACAGGTATCAGGCAGGGTACTGTCCTACCTCATCCCTACAGGTATCAGGCAGGGTACCGTCCTACCTCAACCCTACAAGTATCAGGCAGGGTACTGTCCTGTCTCATATCTACAGGTATCAGGCAGGATACCGTCCTACCTCATCCCTACAGGTATCAGGCAGGGTACTGTCCTGTCTCATCCCTACAGGTATCAGGCAGGGTACTGTCCTACCTCATCCCTACAGGTATCAGGCAGGATACTGTCCTACCTCATCCCTACAGGTATCAGGCAGGGTACCGTCCTACCTCAACCCTACAGGTATCAGGCAGGGTACTGTCCTACCTCATACCTATAGGTATCAGGCAGGGTACTGTCCTACCTCATATCTACAGGTATCAGGCAGGGTATTGTCCTATCTCATACCTGTAGGTATCTGGTGCTTTCGAAATATAGGTGTAATCTATATAGTGTCAATTAGATTAAGATTATATGATTTTCCCGAAACCTTTCTGACGATAAAACTGACTTCCATGGAAAAGCGGCTTCAGAATGCACGAATGTAACTATCTTTTATTAGAATCCGACTCCATCGAACCGGGTCATCATAGCGCGTTTTCGTTCTTAACCTTAGAGTCAGTTGGAAAGTATTGATTAGAAACATTAACTGTTTTATATTAATTTTTCGTGAAAAATGGTACGAGAAACCTAAACCGTTTTCACAACGAGATATATTCGATATATTCGAAATATTTATGAAATAAATACAAGTTCAATACTAGGCAGGAATATATGCCTTTACAAAAGAGATATTTTAGCGTCAGATATTGCGGAGGATTGAAATAATCTTGATTCCTTTCCACTTACAGATAATATCAATGATCTCTGTATTATTGTAAGATGGCGACGTTTCCAAGGCTTATCGTACAATATGGCTGCTCTAGAGAACAGGTTGTAAACAAGGACAACACAACCTAAATTTAAACTCCACATTATAAATTCTCCAACTTCCATATAGAATTTACAAGGAATTCTTTCAATTTCGCGGACCGCTTGCTTTTATATTTTATGATGATTGGGATCCAATTACCTTCTTTACCTTAGTTTTTTTTCAAAGCTCAGTTTTCTAAAAAAAAAATAATATATAAATACTTGAAAACCGATTCGCTGATGGTGTATACTGTATTTTTATTATTTCTAGTACTCAGCAAGTGTTTATTTTTCCACTACACGTTTCAGCCATTGAACACTACATGCCTTTCGGCAACTTAAAACACATTCCGTGGAATGGTGTCAGATAATTAGTGTGGTGAAATTCCTACAAACCAATACTACTAGGGTATTTTCATTTACCTCATACCAAAGGGGTCGAATACTACTAGGGTATTTTCATTTACCTCATACCAAAGGGGTCGAATACTACTAGGGTATTTTCATTTACCTCATACCAAAGGGGTCGAATACTACTAGGGTATTTTCATTTACCTCATACCAAAGGGGTCGAATACACCTTGCAGTTACTCGGCCAAATAAATCTATATCCTAACCAATACTACTAGGGTATTTTCATTTACCTCATACCAAAGGGGTCGAATACACCTTGCAGTTACTCGGCCAAATAAATCTATATCCTAACCAATACTACTAGGGTATTTTCATTTACCTCATACCAAAGGGGTCGAATACACCTTGCAGTTACTCGGCCAAATAAATCTATATCCTAACCAATACTACTAGGGTATTTTCATTTACCTCATACCAAAGGGGTCGAATACACCTTGCAGTTACTCGGCCAAATAAATCTATATCCTAACCAATACTACTAGGGTATTTTCATTTACCTCATACCAAAGGGGTCGAATACACCTTGCAGTTACTCAGCCAAATAAATCTATATCCTAACCAATACTACTAGGGTATTTTCATTTACCTCATACCAAAGGGGTCGAATACACCTTGCAGTTACTCGGCCAAATAAATCTATATCCTAACCAATACTACTAGGGTATTTTCATTTACCTCATACCAAAGGGGTCGAATACACCTTGCAGTTACTCGGCCAAATAAATCTATATCCTAACCAATACTACTAGGGTATTTTCATTTACCTCATACCAAAGGGGTCGAATACACCTTGCAGTTACTCGGCCAAATAAATCTATATCCTAACCAAAGGATCGAACATTGCCCAAAGAGTGCAAATAGACAAATATATACCTACATATTTGTCTGTTCGGCCTCAGATAAATGTATAAGTAGTTTAGGCTTTTACCAATTTCAACACACTGTACTAATTTTTTTTTCTTTTTTAACGGTGCATCAACTATTTGGCTATTAGCGCCCCTGTACTAATTTGACTCAATTTTGGGGTAAATAATATGTGAAGGAAGATTCTATCGGGGTTAGGTCGAGTGGTTAATAAAACCAAATTTAAGGGTGAAAAGATAGTGGAGCGGCGAGGGTAGAGGGTAGTGTAAATACATGCATTATTTTCAACCCTCTCGGCTACCCTCTACCCTCGCCGCTCCACTATGTTTTGGCAAGTGTAAATACATGCATTATTTACAACCCTCTCGGCTACCCTCTACCCTCGCCGCTCTACTATGATTTGGCAAGTGTAAATACATGCATTATTTTCAACCCTCTCGGCTACCCTCTACCCTCGCCGCTCCACTATGTTTTGGCAAGTGTAAATACATGCATTATTTTCAACCCTCTTGGCTACCCTCTACCCTCGCCGCTACACTATGTTTTGGCAAGTGTAAATATATGCATTATTTTCAACCCTCTCGGCTACCCTCTACCCTCGCCGCTCCACTATGTTTTGGCAAGTGTAAATATATGTATTATTTTCAACCCTCTTGGCTACCCTCTACCCTCGCCGCTCCACTATGTTTTGGCAAGTGTAAATACATGCATTATTTTCAACCCTCTTGGCTACCCTCTACCCTCGCCGCTCCACTATGTTTTGGCAAGTGTATATATATGCATTATTTTCAACCCTCTTGGCTACCCTCTACCCTCGCCGCTACACTATGTTTTGGCAAGTGTAAATATATGCATTATTTTCAACCCTCTCGGCTACCCTCTACCCTCGCCGCTCCACTATGTTTTGGCAAGTGTAAATATATGTATTATTTTCAACCCTCTTGGCTACCCTCTACCCTCGCAGCTCCACTATGTTTTGGCAAGTGTAAATACATGCATTATTTTCAACCCTCTCGGCTACCCTCTACCCTCGCCGCTCCACTATGTTTTGGCAAGTGTAAATATATGCATTATTTTCAACCCTCTCGGCTACCCTCTACCCTCGCCGCTCCACTATGTTTTGGCAAGTGTAAATATATGTATTATTTTCAACCCTCTTGGCTACCCTCTACCCTCGCCGCTCCACTATGTTTTGGCAAGTGTAAATACATGCATTATTTTCAACCCTCTCGGCTACCCTCTACCCTCGCCGCTCCACTATGTTTTGGCAAGTGTATATATATGCATTATTTTCAACCCTCTTGGCTACCCTCTACCCTCGCCGCTCCACTATGTTTTGGCAAGTGTATATATATGCATTATTTTCAACCCTCTCGGCTACCCTCTACCCTCGCCGCTCTACTATGTTTTGGCAAGTGTAAATATATGTATTATTTTCAACCCTCTCGGCTACCCTCTACCCTCGCCGCTCCACTATGTTTTGGCAAGTGTAAATACATGCATTATTTTCAACCCTCTCGGCTACCCTCTACCCTCGCCGCTCTACTATGTTTTCGCAAGTGTAAATATATGTATTATTTTCAACCCTCTCGGCTACCCTCTACCCTCGCCGCTCCACTATGTTTTGGCAAGTGTAAATATATGCATTATTTTCAACCCTCTTGGCTACCCTCTACCCTCGCCGCTCCACTATGTTTTGGCAAGTGTAAATACATGCATTATTTTCAACCCTCTTGGCTACCCTCTACCCTCGCCGCTCCACTATGTTTTGGCAAGTGTAAATACATGCATTATTTTCAACCCTCTCGGCTACCCTCTACCCTCGCCGCTCCACTATGTTTTGGCAAGTGTAAATATATGCATTATTTTCAACCCTCTCGGCTACCCTCTACCCTCGCCGCTCCACTATGTTTTGGCAAGTGTAAATATATGCATTATTTTCAACCCTCTCGGCTACCCTCTACCCTCGCCGCTCCACTATGTTTTGGCAAGTGTAAATACATGCATTATTTTCAACCCTCTCGGCTACCCTCTACCCTCGCCGCTCCACTATGTTTTGGCAAGTGTAAATATATGCATTATTTTCAACCCTCTTGGCTACCCTCTACCCTCGCCGCTCCACTATGTTTTGGCAAGTGTAAATATATGCATTATTTTCAACCCTCTTGGCTACCCTCTACCCTCGCCGCTACACTATGTTTTGGCAAGTGTAAATATATGCATTATTTTCAACCCTCTTGGCTACCCTCTACCCTCGCCGCTCCACTATGTTTTGGCAAGTGTATATATATGCATTATTTTCAACCCTCTTGGCTACCCTCTACCCTCGCCGCTACACTATGTTTTGGCAAGTGTAAATATATGCATTATTTTCAACCCTCTCGGCTACCCTCTACCCTCGCCGCTCCACTATGTTTTGGCAAGTGTAAATATATGTATTATTTTCAACCCTCTTGGCTACCCTCTACCCTCGCCGCTCCACTATGTTTTGGCAAGTGTATATATATGCATTATTTTCAACCCTCTCGGCTACCCTCTACCCTCGCCGCTCTACTATGTTTTGGCAAGTGTAAATATATGTATTATTTTCAACCCTCTCGGCTACCCTCTACCCTCGCCGCTCCACTATGTTTTGGCAAGTGTAAATACATGCATTATTTTCAACCCTCTCGGCTACCCTCTACCCTCGCCGCTCTACTATGTTTTCGCAAGTGTAAATATATGTATTATTTTCAACCCTCTCGGCTACCCTCTACCCTCGCCGCTCCACTATGTTTTGGCAAGTGTAAATATATGCATTATTTTCAACCCTCTTGGCTACCCTCTACCCTCGCCGCTCCACTATGTTTTGGCAAGTGTAAATACATGCATTATTTTCAACCCTCTTGGCTACCCTCTACCCTCGCCGCTCCACTATGTTTTGGCAAGTGTAAATACATGCATTATTTTCAACCCTCTCGGCTACCCTCTACCCTCGCCGCTCCACTATGTTTTGGCAAGTGTAAATATATGCATTATTTTCAACCCTCTCGGCTACCCTCTACCCTCGCCGCTCCACTATGTTTTGGCAAGTGTAAATATATGCATTATTTTCAACCCTCTCGGCTACCCTCTACCCTCGCCGCTCCACTATGTTTTGGCAAGTGTAAATACATGCATTATTTTCAACCCTCTCGGCTACCCTCTACCCTCGCCGCTCCACTATGTTTTGGCAAGTGTAAATATATGCATTATTTTCAACCCTCTTGGCTACCCTCTACCCTCGCCGCTCCACTATGTTTTGGCAAGTGTAAATATATGCATTATTTTCAACCCTCTTGGCTACCCTCTACCCTCGCCGCTACACTATGTTTTGGCAAGTGTAAATATATGCATTATTTTCAACCCTCTTGGCTACCCTCTACCCTCGCCGCTCCACTATGTTTTGGCAAGTGTATATATATGCATTATTTTCAACCCTCTTGGCTACCCTCTACCCTCGCCGCTACACTATGTTTTGGCAAGTGTAAATATATGCATTATTTTCAACCCTCTCGGCTACCCTCTACCCTCGCCGCTCCACTATGTTTTGGCAAGTGTAAATATATGTATTATTTTCAACCCTCTTGGCTACCCTCTACCCTCGCCGCTCCACTATGTTTTGGCAAGTGTAAATACATGCATTATTTTCAACCCTCTCGGCTACCCTCTACCCTCGCCGCTCCACTATGTTTTGGCAAGTGTAAATATATGCATTATTTTCAACCCTCTCGGCTACCCTCTACCCTCGCCGCTCCACTATGTTTTGGCAAGTGTAAATATATGTATTATTTTCAACCCTCTTGGCTACCCTCTACCCTCGCCGCTCCACTATGTTTTGGCAAGTGTAAATACATGCATTATTTTCAACCCTCTCGGCTACCCTCTACCCTCGCCGCTCCACTATGTTTTGGCAAGTGTATATATATGCATTATTTTCAACCCTCTTGGCTACCCTCTACCCTCGCCGCTCCACTATGTTTTGGCAAGTGTAAATATATGCATTATTTTCAACCCTCTCGGCTACCCTCTACCCTCGCCGCTCCACTATGTTATGGCAAGTGTAAATATATGTATTATTTTCAACCCTCTCGGCTACCCTCTACCCTCGCCGCTCCACTATGTTTTGGCAAGTGTAAATATATGTATTATTTTCAACCCTCTCGGCTACCCTCTACCCTCGCCGCTACACTATGTTTTGGCAAGTGTATATATATGCATTATTTTCAACCCTCTTGGCTACCCTCTACCCTCGCCGCTCCACTATGTTTTGGCAAGTGTAAATATATGTATTATTTTCAACCCTCTTGGCTACCCTCTACCCTCGCCGCTCCACTATGTTTTGGCAAGTGTAAATATATGCATTATTTTCAACCCTCTCGGCTACCCTCTACCCTCGCCGCTACACTATGTTTTGGCAAGTGTAAATATATGCATTATTTTCAACCCTCTTGGCTACCCTCTACCCTCGCCGCTCCACTATGTTTTGGCAAGTGTATATATATGCATTATTTTCAACCCTCTTGGCTACCCTCTACCCTCGCCGCTACACTATGTTTTGGCAAGTGTAAATATATGCATTATTTTCAACCCTCTTGGCTACCCTCTACCCTCGCCGCTCCACTATGTTTTGGCAAGTGTAAATATATGTATTATTTTCAACCCTCTTGGCTACCCTCTACCCTCGCCGCTCCACTATGTTTTGGCAAGTGTAAATACATGCATTATTTTCAACCCTCTCGGCTACCCTCTACCCTCGCCGCTCCACTATGTTTTGGCAAGTGTAAATATATGCATTATTTTCAACCCTCTTGGCTACCCTCTACCCTCGCCGCTACACTATGTTTTGGCAAGTGTAAATATATGCATTATTTTCAACCCTCTTGGCTACCCTCTACCCTCGCCGCTCCACTATGTTTTGGCAAGTGTAAATATATGCATTATTTTCAACCCTCTTGGCTACCCTCTACCCTCGCCGCTCCACTATGTTTTGGCAAGTGTAAATACATGCATTATTTTCAACCCTCTCGGCTACCCTCTACCCTCGCCGCTCCACTATGTTTTGGCAAGTGTAAATACATGCATTATTTTCAACCCTCTTGGCTACCCTCTACCCTCGCCGCTACACTATGTTTTGGCAAGTGTAAATATATGCATTATTTTCAACCCTCTTGGCTACCCTCTACCCTCGCCGCTCCACTATGTTTTGGCAAGTGTAAATACATGCATTATTTTCAACCCTCTCGGCTACTCTCTACCCCCGCCGCTCCACTATGTTTTGGCAAGTGTAAATACATGCATTATTTTCAACCCTCTCGGCTACCTTCTACCCTCGCCGCTACACTATGTTTTGGCAAGTGTAAATATATGCATTATTTTCAACCCTCTTGGCTACCCTCTACCCTCGCCGCTACACTATGTTTGGCAAGTGTAAATATATGCATTATTTTCAACCCTCTCGGCTACCCTCTACCCTCGCCGCTACACTATGTTTTGGCAAGTGTAAATATATGCATTATTTTCAACCCTCTCGGCTACCCTCTACCCTCGCCGCTACACTATGTTTTGGCAAGTGTAAATACATGCATTATTTTCAACCCTCTCGGCTACCCTCTACCCTCGCCGCTACACTATGTTTTGGCAAGTGTAAATATATGCATTATTTTCAACCCTCTTGGCTACCCTCTACCCTCGCCGCTACACTATGTTTTGGCAAGTGTAAATATATGCATTATTTTCAACCCTCTCGGCTACCCTCTACCCTCGCCGCTACACTATGTTTTGGCAAGTGTAAATATATGCATTATTTTCAACCCTCTCGGCTACCCTCTACCCTCGCTGCTCCACTATGTTTTGGCAACTGTAAATACATGCATTATTTTCAACCCTCTCGGCTACCCTCTACCCGAGTGAGTGTTCACAATATTAAACACAGTTCTGCAATGGTTTCCCGTCAACTCTCGCAACATCAAAAGAAATTTAAAAAGTTCTATAGAATGAGCTCAGATAGTTACCATGTTTTATTGAGACTGGTGTAAAAGGAACTGGAGAAGGAGAATAGTTTTTTAGACCAATATGTTTATTTAAATGGGGGAAAGTCCATGTCCATTACTATATATATATATATATATATATATATATATATATATATATATATATATGACACAAGTGAAAATAAAATTAGGTACTGGAATATAACATTTACCATGTGACATTCAGACGGATAAATCAGCGTAAATCTTCAAGAATGCAGCGATTATAACAAATTTATATTTCCTACAAGATTACAATTTGGTTTTTAAAAAAAAAAATGTCTATACTACAGGAGAATAACGTTTAGCAAGGCAACACTAACAAATGTATAGAAACGATCAGAAAAAACGTTGTCATGTTAGAAACTTTTAAAAACGTTATTATCCCTAGAGGCATTTGGGAAGCTTGGAATACATAAATATAATATTTAAAAATAAAATGTATAAAAAACCTGCAAAGAAATCTTGAAGATCTTTGGCGACATTAAGCACAGAAAACTTACATTACCGGAAATTACTCTCTTGGCCTCTTTGGTTTTTGCTCGGAAACTAGTTAAAACAACCAATACTTACTTATAATGTTACGTATCTGGCTTTACTATCAAATTCATTAGACAAATAAAGTCAACTTTAAATGCAACAAGAGTAAAAAAAAAAAAAAAAATCCTAAGGAAAACAAACACAAAGAACCATTCAAAGCAACAGACCTACAATTTTAAAGGTTTGATTCTCAAACAGTGAAGTGGCTACTTTCCACTTACCACGATTCCCCAACTACTTTCGAGATATGTAAGGAAATATACGACAATCCCATGATTCATCATTTTGAAAAAAATATGTTCTTCTAATAATACTTCCTTATCTCTCATCTAAAATGTAAAGATAATAATATGGATGAATGTCAAATATCTGGAGCAATTTTCAACTAGATTCATCGATTCTGAGTACCTAAACCAAAATTTTTTTAAGAATTATAGTTTTACCCACTTTACTCGAATAATTTTACAGATTTTATAAAAAATGATTTATTCGCTTCGTGTATTGTTAGATACCCGTTAATACAAGTACCTGCAGGCATACTAATGCAAGAATGTAAGCGTTCGAGATATTAAGGCAAGAACGTAAGCCTTCGAGATATTAAGGCAAGAACGTAAGCCTTCGAGATATTAAGGCAGGAACGTAAGCCTTCGAGATATTAAGGTAAGAACGTAATCCTTCGAGATATTAAGGCAGGAACGTAAGCCTTCGAGATATTAAATCAGTTCCTTGTCGTACCACAAGAGAGGCACAATCTGCAAAGGTTCACAGAGCGTTTGATCAGTACTTTTGTTCAGCCGCCTGATATTTCTCTCTGTAGGTACTCATTAAGGCTGAACCCACATTGGGCCCGTATTTCTCCCGATCCGATATCGTTTGACCGACAACGGCCAAAAGCGGCCGACGTAGAGACTGTAGACTTTTTTGAAACACAATATTTCATTTGGCGCAATTTTGCGTCGGTCGTCCAAAATCGGTCTAGAAACAAACAAGTTTGAACGGCCGAGAATCGGTTGTTCTCGGATCGGATCGGGTCGGGTCAGGACCAATGTAGGCACCTCCATTGAGATGCTTGTGTTTTTTTTTTTTCAGTCGATGGCTATCGGATCTGGACCAAAGTAGGTGCACCCTAATTCATTGATAAGGACTTCCAGCACATTGACAGACACAGAGTGCTCTACCACTGAGCTGACCACGCCTTCTACTTATTATATATTCCTTAATAAACATTCACATATATAGTACAAGCCATTTTTCAAAATATCAGTTCATTAATTATTATAATCGATAATAATTAATTTATATGTTTTTTTTATTAATAAGTTGAAATCCATGTATGTATGTTTTGACAGTATTTGACAAATCTATATATAATAGCCGAATAAATATACTGTAAAACGACTCGCAGAATATATAATTTACTTAAATGTTAACTGGTTTGTTAAATTTAAGAAATTATTTGTCATTTGCATTCATTAACATAATACAACGAATAGCAATAATTTATGTAACATATGAGAGATTCGTTACAAAAGTCGAATGTGTGTAATAATTTTTTGTCTTGACCAAACGTCAGCTGATTATGATCGATCAATTGACTGCCTTATGGAAATGTCAGCTAGTCGGCTAATGGGTGGAGTCTTAGAAGGATACGAATCCTGACAGGATAATGACAGATGGACTTCTTGTCAAGGACGAAGGACCTTTTCATTCGCCCCCGAATCAGGACATTTACAGAGTCATTGTGTCCTTGGGCTCTCATTAATAAGCAAATTGTTTCTCTGCTTATCGACTTTTTGTTTTTGTTAGGGCTTGTCCGAAGCATATAGAGCCAAACTCGCAGCTTAGCGGTTTTCCATTATTTATTTTTAGTATACTATGAAAAGCTCGAAATTAAAACTGTTAATATTTTGTTAAAAAAATGAATACCTTCTGCAATGACACTTGGAAGAAAACGGAGAACCGTTCGAATCGTAACATTTGATTGCCTTCTACTTATGACGATTTCTATTTGAGATATTTAAGAAAATATACAATTACAGAACTGCTTATAACTTTTATTATAAATACTTATACAACACAAAACGTAACAAAAGGTTTTGTGTCTTAATTTGGATGAATTTCAAATGTCTGTAAATGAATCTCGCCGCCCAAAGAAAACACTATTACAAACTTTGTAATAGTGTTTTCTAAAAAAGAAAATGAGAAACTTTGTAATACAACAAAGTTTCTCATTTTCTTACCTTGTTAAATACTTTTTTTTTTTTTTTTTTTTTTTTTTTTTTTTTTTTTTTTTTTTTTTTTTTTTTTTTTTTTTTAAGGCTTGTCGACATCCATGGTGCAGCGGGAATTTTCTCAAGAGATGTGAAAATTCCTACCGCCGCACAGTTGGCCTATTTTACGGCGACAAAAGTCGAAAATATAATGAGACCGTAAAAAGTCAATTTACATGTCAAAACGTGCTAAAGTCTTCTGTTCGTTGGAAACATAACAATTTTTTTACCTAGTTTAACCCAAACCTGTTTAACACAATGAGGAAGGCAACCATTGCTAGTCACTTACATTTCGTCTGTTTAGTCTTGTTCCAACTATGGTCTTTGTAAGTTGTGTTTTAAAAATCGTGTGCAAATTTTATAAATTCTTTTCACTATGGATTTATTACCTAGTGGTGTGTTCTTAATAAATACATAATATATATCTAATAGCAGAAAGGCATATCAAAGAAAAAAATATATTAATGAAATTATTACTAGATTGTTCATATTTTGTTGATTACTCAAGTTTGAGTAAGGTTTAAAAAAAAGTTCCACAAAGTTCCAGTTCCAAATATTTTTTTTCAAAAAGCCTTAAGCTTCTACTTTACTGTCTTGAGACAGTAGAAACTAAGGCGTTAGCCACAAGACCACGGGGAGACCCCTCATTTTACTGATAAATGCAATTTAAAACAAAACAATATTAATTGTTTGGAGTAATCACTTTTATTAATGATACTTAATTATAAGTTTTGAAATGTCCCTCCATTCATTTGGAGGGACCGCCTCGACGAGATGTAATTGTGAATGGTTAAGCATATTACTATACAATGATTAATACTGGGTATCAATCATGATGGCGTTAATTAGTCCATAAATCATGTTAATTACTAGATACTGGATTCTAATAGACGGGTAGGCACCTTAGATCTGACCGGATGGAATATGATTTAGAGTTTGTATTGAAATAAGCATCGTTTTTATTGCCCAATAGAAAAAGAGCCATCTTCCCCGAAAGATTTTATATCTAAAGAGAAAAAAATTGTAAACACAAGAAGCTATAGATTGTGTTTTATTTGCGTTTTAGGTGTTTCGACAACCTAATAAATGCCCAATTATTATTTTTTAAACGCCACTAGACGATCTTGAAGCTAGTAATTGGATTTTTTCCAAACTCGCGCGCGCACACACACGCACACACAAACGCACGCTCGCTTGCACGCACCCTCGCACACAAGCACGCGCGCACAGACGCACACACACGCACACGCACACACACACAAAAACAAACAAACATACACACACACAGACCCACACAGATATATGTGATGGAGGGGCGTGTTCGATTACCAGTGAGTGGTTACCATAGTTTTTATTTTGCGTTCCATTAAGGAAACGCTAATGTGTATCTACTTATATTTATAATGCGGAAATATGTTTATATATATATATATATATATGTGTGTGTGTACATATATATATATTTATGTATATGTATATATATATATACATATGCCTATAAATATATATATATATATATATATATATATATATATACATATGCCTATAAATATATATATATATATATATACATATATAAACATATTTCTGCACTTTAAATATACTTACACATTAGCGTTTCCTTAACCTACCTCATTTAATCTGAAATAATAACATTTAATTTCATATTCGTTTTCTTTGTAGACAAAAAAGAAGGTATATGCACATACTGAATTTAAAAACAATTTGTTCACATTCTAAAATATAAATGGTTAACGAGTGAAAACATCACAGCGATTTTTCCCCGCCAATATAGGCCACGCTTTTTTCCCTCCGACTTCACTATTTGAACATGTTATAATTTAAATGGTTGAATTGATAAAGATTGATCAATATCTCTCTTGCTTGATCCCCAAGCATGCGTTGTATGATATACCTTTTTGTTAACCCGAGAAAATAAGTTTTTTTTTTTTTTTTTTTTTTTTTTTTTTTTTAAAGTGTAGTCTTTTAAACGGCTTTGAGAATGGGTTTATTTTATCAGATGTTAATTGAAATGTTTTAATTTTTTTTCAGATTAATCCTACAAATCCGAGAGCAGAATCAAAATCAGGTATAAATTTATAATTTTTAATATAGAATTATTTTGGAACAATTAGAATATCTTGTTATGTCTAACAATCGTAATTAAACGATATGTTACGGTGGACTACAAAGCCTTTATCGAATAGAAAAATGCAAAATATGAGACAACAAAGATCCGGTATTTCATACGAAGTCATCCATGCTTTGTATATAACGTAGTAAATTTATATGTGTATATGTATGTATGTGTGTATATATATATATGTATATATGTGTATGTATGTATGTACTTGTGTGTGTGTATATATGTATATGTATGTGTGTGTGTATATATTTATATGTGTATAATGTTTGTATGTATATATATATATATATATATATATATATATATATATATATCTTATTTAAGTATAAATGTAAATTGTATCAAAGTGTAAAAAAATTGTATATATTTTATAATCTGTATTAGGGCTCATAGCCATAGTTGCGGAGCTCTTATAATGAAATAAATAAATAAAAAAAAAATAACGTAGTAATGGAGATGATGCACTAAGAAAATGTGTTGAAATAGAGAAAAAGGCTTCTAACGCTGGCAATAAGAGCCGAAAAAGCATAAATATCTATATATATATGGAAGCGATGTATGCTCAGAGGTAGAGCACTGGACTAATATGCTGGAGGACCTGAGTTCAAATCCCGACCTAGCACGAACGATTTTTAAATGTGAAACGAATATCATATTTTTTATAAGTTTCAGAAAATAACATATTCGTTTCATATTTAAAAATAGTGCTTAGAAAATTGACGTAGAACATAAACGTAATGTGCAGGTTTTGTGAAATGTGAAAAAATATCCTCCCTATATGTTTTTAATTAATACTTAGCTGATCCTTTATTAAGAGTCTGGTAATAGGCTGGATTAATTCAATATGGTGGAAACTAGTCAGCTGATTGCTAATCGAGATGTTATCACATGACCAGTCGCGACGTGGCCCTAGTAGTGGAAGGTTTTTCTCCTCATATTGAATTTATAATCCAAAAAAGCTCAAAGTTTAGTGTGTCTTCTTTATTCCATATTTTTGATAACTAGGTACTGAAGTTAATTAAGTGCAAAAATATATTATCTATTAACAGCTGATTTACTAACAAAAGATAAGGTGATTCCTTAATTAATTTCTAATGGATAGATTTTTTTCACATATAAACACAATTAGTTGGGTACGATGAATATCCAGTTTCTGTACAATGACACAATTTGGTTCCGCAGTAAACCATTTTTTTATGCCACTTTGCGCTGGAAAGTAGCGAGTTCAATGGTTTTTTTTTGTTTACACACACACATGTACACGAACAGACATACATATTAACGAAAAGGCATAAGGGCAGCACTGAAGTAATACCAAAGGGCAGTTCCCCGGGGTAAATGGAGTCTACATGGAGGTCATTTTATAGGGAATAGGAATATCAAAGAGGCCGCGAGATTCTTGACCATACGGCACAATAGAGAGATAGGTTGGTCAGTACTAAAGTCAGGCCATCGTATTTTATAGGGAATAGGAATATCAAAGAGGCCGCGAGATTCCAGATGTGCTCATACTTAGGGATACCAGATTCTTGACCATACGGCACAATAGAGAGATAGGTTGGTCAGTACTAAAGTCAGGCCATCGTATTTTATAGGGAATAGGAATATCAAAGAGGCCGCGAGATTCCAGATGTGCTCATACTTAGGGATACCTGATTCTTGACCATACGGCACAATAGAGAGATAGGTTGGTCAGTACTAAAGTCAGGCCATCGTATTTTTTAGGGAATAGGAATATCAAAGAGGCCGCGAGATTCCAGATGTGCTCATACTTAGGAATACCTGATTCTTGACCATACGGCACAATAGAGAGATAGGTTGGTCAGTACTAAAGTCAGGCCATCGTATTTTTTAGGGAATAGGAATATCGAAGAGGCCGTGAGATTCCAGATGTGCTCATACTTAGGGATACCTGATTCTTGACCATACGGCACAATAGAGAGATAGGTTGGTCAGTACTAAAGTCAGGCCATCGTATTTTTTCCTTAGCAGGTACGTACCCACTATATGAATTAAAGGTTGGGTAAGCCCAGTGACGTTCTGGGACCCTGAATTCAACTCGTGAACGACGGCACTAAAATATGAAATAATATCAATCATCACTGAGCTTATCTCACCCCCGTAATATATAGAATATATTATGAAAACGTTAGATGATGCGTAAGCCTAGGTTTAACCGCTTAAAGTGAGTATTACCAAAACCTTGCGGCTGAAGCCAGATGAGTACTACCGTGATAAAGTAAGGCCTTGCCGTAAAGGCTCGGCACACCGGCGCCGGTTGGCGGCAAAGTCGTTCCGCCAACCGGCGCACAGTGGTATTTTTAACTAATCTAGCTGGAAAAAATTATTTTATCACGGATTCATATAAAAAATGACTTGCTGATCACGAATATACAGGGGTCGGAAATAAAGTCTTACCGTTGTTTTCTAACTTTTTCAGCAGAAAAAGCTGTTTTTTATTACGTTTTAAGTATTAAATAAAATTAAAATTAAAATATTTTAATTTTTTTTGTTATTATACTTTTTTTTACAATTTTTTTAACTTTTTTAAAGCCAAAAAAAAACAAAAAGCTTCAAGACTAGGTATTACAAATAATAATAATTGAAGACAAAGTAGGTACATCGAAAATAATAATTGAAAACACGACAATACAACGAAAAATATAATCAAAATTAAGTTTTCAAAACTGAATAATCATTCTTGGTCAAGTAACGTTTAATTCAACAAATTAATTATTTCACCTGGGTAGGAATGAAACTCTTCCTTATGCCTTCGAATTTCCGCACTCCTACTAGAAATATAAGGATCGCTGGAGTATAGTAAACACTGAAACGGCGCATCTACATCTAGGTCATTAGCGCCGACATCCAGGGTGCAGCGAGGAATTTTACCAGCGAGCCGTGGGATGATAAAATTCCTGCCGGAGGTTGGGAATTGAACCCACCATCTCCCGCTTATGAATCCAAGGCGCTAGCCATTAGACTACGGGAGACCCCTATACTACTAGATGTGAGTAAAACTGGAAATTTTCATAATTCTACATCGAATAGTTTCTGAGATATAGGCGATCAAAAATCGGGATTTATAGGACTCACTCACTCACTCACTCACTGACTCATCAAAATTATTAGGGACTTCCCATGATGCTAGGGACTTGAAATTTTGCATGAAGATAGATATGAAGACTTTATTAAAGGAAAAAATCGAAAAATCGCGAAAAGTTGTGTTTGACTCCGCTTCCGGGGCGGGGGCGTTCCAGTTTTGTACTTCCTTCGGAAACCCATCATTCCGTCCGAAACCCATGATGTGGGGTATCAAATGAATTGTCTCGGTAAAAAGAACCTATATTTGATGTTTTAAGAAACAATTAGACGCATATAGGCTCGGTAAAAATCGTATACCAGCTGTCTGTCTGTTTGTTTGTTTCTCTTAAAAATCCGTACCGTTTGACCGATTTTGACCAAACTTGGGACACAGATGGGTCTTGATACGGGGAGAATCTTAGGCTAGGTTAAATTGTCTATCAGCTGTCTGTCTGTTTGTTCCTTATACAAATACACACCGTTTGACCGATTTCACTGTTCTGCACGAAAATCCTCCTTCAAACCAAAACATGCTTTCTTACTGTTTTCAAATGTGCTGAACACGAATTTGAAGTCAGATTCTGTCTATCACGCACAGTTTCTTGAGAAATTCTAGTTTTTTATCCAAAAATGTGAGTTTTTTGTAAATTTGACGAATTGTTTTTGGCATCAAAACATAGTGAAAAAAATTCAAAAGCCCGATGATTTTGAGCGCAATGAAGTATATTTGAACGGAAAAAAATTTGATGGGAACATTACAAGTGGTTGAAGAAATATGGCTAAAAGTGTTTTTTCAGTTTTTGATCTTGAGGCAGGGATTTGAAGACTCAACCAAGGACCTCACTTTTGAAGCAAAGTTAAATACTACTGAGAAAAAGGCTTGGATTGCTTTTCGAGAGGTATGTGCTAAGTTTTTGGGAAACGAAAAATCTAGAGACTACCGAAAAATAGTCCAAGAACTGCTTACTTCATATAAAACATTGGGATGCAATATGTCCTTAAAAATACATTTCCTGCATAGTCACCAAGACTTTTTCGCCCCAAATTTGGGTGCAGTTTCGGACGAACATGGAGAACGATTCCACCAAGACATATCCAGAATGGAAAAAAGATATACTGGCAAATGGAATGAGAAGATGCTGGCGGATTACTGCTGGACACTGCAGCGAAAGACAGAGGAGGAAGAGTACAAAAGAAAAAAAAATACTCATTGACGATGTGTGTATATTTTTTGAGTTGTGTCATATCTAGTATTATACCTGATAGCATGCAGGATTCAATTAATTATATTTTACCGTTGAAAAAGAAAAAAAAATCTGTTATAATAAAGACAATAATTTTCAAATACAATTTTTCATTTTTTCCAAGTTTCTCCTCTTTTCTCTCAAAATCAGAGGGTGATAGAATTTATCTGAGTTCAGATTCGGACTCAGCATCATGTGGGGTATCAAATGAATCGTCTTGGCAAGGAGAACCTATATTTGATGTTTTCAAAAACGTTTCGACGCATCTTAACGAAAACAGTTGTGATTTCTTTCTTAAATGTAGTAAATAAAGTCGTAGGGGTTCACTGCATAATATACTTCAAAGCAGATACTAAGTTTTTCAAAGTCGAGCCATCTAAATTACAAAGTTTAGGATCACAAACCCAAAATGTATCGTCTTTGTTCTCATATTTTTCTTGAAGGCCTTCTGCACTTTCCCTATTGTGATCTTTATCCTCGGGATAAGGTTTCTGTGTTTTACAGTGTAATAGTTTAGTTAAGAGAGCAATCAATTTGTCCTCTAGAGTAATGTCATCTGGAAGAGCTTCTAACTTTTCTAGTCTAGTGATTAGATGTATGTAGGTTGATTATTGGTGTCAAATATCAAGCAGGAAGGAGAACCTTATGCAGAATCCAAAGACCCTGGTTTTATATGAAGTACAAAAGCCAGTAGGTATGCGGCAACTAAATTCTATTTAATACTTAGAAAAAAGTAATGAGATCCCCAAAAAAACATAAATGTGAAATAGAGGCCAAGTTCCTGCCCCCACAAAGAAACACTCCCTTCCTCAAAAATATCCCCTCCTAAACCCCCCCCCCCCCCCCCCCCAAAAAACGCCTTACCATTCTACACTCCAAAAAAGTAGTATGAGTTGGTGTGTTAATTCAACCAAAAATATTTGCCAATACAAGAGATGATACAAGAAAGAAATATCCAAGTTCATTACTTGGAAGACCTCATAGTTACTTACTAAGAACAGTAAAGACACTTCAACTGACCTTTAAAAACAACAATAAAAATACTTATATCCAGTTACTAAAATATCACTTTCCTCAACCCAGGTATATTCTTAAACTTGGCATTGTTTATTTTTTCTCTAAAGATAATTTCGGCACAAAAAAAAACATTGCCAAGTTTAAGAATATACCTGGTTGAGGAAAGTGATATTTTAGTAACTGGATATAAGTATTTTTATTATTGTTTTTAAAGGTCAGTTGAAGTGTCTTTACTGTTCTTAGTAAGTAACTATGAGGTCTTCCAAGTAATGAACTTGGAAATTTCTTTCTTGTATCATCTCTTGTATTGGCAAATATTTTTGATTGAATTAATACACCAACTCATACTACTTTTTTGGAGTGTAGAATGGTAAGGCGTTTTTGGGGGGGGGGGTTTAGGAGGGGATATTTTTGAGGAAGGGAGTGTTTCTTTGTGGGGGCAGGAACTTGGCCTCTATTTCACATTTATGTTTTTTTGGGGATACATCTTCAATATTCGATAGCCCCCCACTACTGGCAGATATACTTAAATCTTCTTCTACATCTGATTGTGTACCGTAATCCAAACTTGTATCAAGCCATTCACCAAAACGTTTCTCAATAACACTTTTTGTTCGATTTGCTGTTTGCCACTCATTGCGTAAATGTCTTAAGAATGTCTCAAATTTTTTTTGTTTTCCTCTTCTGGTAAACCAAGTTGTTGGTGTACAACTTCAAAAAGTTCCCTTTTGGATATGAGCATTTTTTTAGAAAGTCAGTTATAATTATTAAATTGGACGATTCTGGCAGCTAATTCTTGCTTTTCCAAGTCTATACTTAATTGAAGAAATAAAAAAAAATTATAACTAGACCGGACGAGGCCGGACAGCAAAAGTTCTGTCCCATAATAACGTACTAATAAGGGTATTACAAATCGCATCGCGTAAAGCAAACATTAATGGTAATTTATTATGATAAATAATGAAAGAAGGTCATACATACCTTTCTGAAACCTGAAATAAATTTGTAGTACTAACAATGCAGTTTTTTAATTGCAGTATTCACTTAATGATAGAGTAATGAACTTTGAGATGGGGGAATGCGGCAAGACACACCCTAATATAAACAATCCGTAATCCCTAAATGTTGATGTATTTCAGCTGGCTTATTCTTTTTTTGTAATCTATATACTATCTAGGAAAATACTGCAAGGTCAAATTAGAGATTTGTTTCCATGAATTTTTCGAATTTTGTCCAGCTAGATCAGTTAAAAATACCACTGTGCGGCGTACTTACTTTCCCATAATATATTACTTTATAAAAATATATAACTTAACTTGCAGGTTGTCGGAGTAAACATTAGGAACTCGCCGGGATTTAGCCGCAATATATGTATGTATACATATATTTCAAGGTTTCAGTTCAATGGGTTTATAAATTTGAAACGCCAGCAGCCATTCGTGAATTGGAGGTAGATGTGTAACCATTTATCAAAAGACCTCTGGATGTTCCGAGAACATTGCCGTCTTACATTAAAAACTATGATGTTGTTAAAAAAAAAAAATAAATAAATAAACATTTATTTATTGTCGATCCTCTTGAACTTATTAAATATAATAGTTTTGTGTCAGATTGAAAATTTCTCTAGAATTATGTAAGCAGAAATGCTTTGAGTGTCAGATCCAAAAGTTACCCCTGTAATAACCACACCCCCTGTTCAGGAGGTATGGATGGATGCCTTGTTCTTGAGCCTTGACATTATCATCTCAGTGGACATTGGGTGCGGTCCTTCGGGCTCATTCCTCTTTCAAGGACATTTCATGCGAAAATATTCACTAAGGTCATTTTCTAAGGCATTTTTGCCAGGATTAGTAGTTTTCGAAGGATGGTAGCAATTGAGATTGCATTGGCGCGAATTACTTGAACGAAAAATGGCTCTTGCAAAAATATATACAGTGTCCTCCCAATAAGTCGGTATTCAAGGGTCCATGAAAATTGTTCGAAGTACCTACAGCTCAACTTATGGGTAATTCCAGCGTAAAGGGTGCAACAGTGGGACTTCTTAGATATTAATTCTAACCATTTTACAAATGAAATATTTTTTAAGCAAATGGCTAGAAATGTAGCTTTTTGCTTATTGTAGAAAATTATAATAAAAAAGTAAAAAAAAAAAAAAAAAAAAAAAAAAAAAAAAAAAAAAAAAAAAAAAAAAAAAAAAAAAAAAAAAAAAAAAAAAAAAATACACTTTCTTTTCAATCTAGCCCTACAAAACCTGCTGTAACGGGTGCAACCAGAAACAGACCAACAGTTTTTTGGAGTAACTTCAAGTCCAAAAGTCTGCGAATTTAGCAAAGCCATTTTAATAATTTCACCCTAACCAATAAACAACTTGTTTATAATTCATTTGACATATTAGGTCTTTGGTTGGACTTTAGTATTTTTCAGCAATCAGGGGGAATTTAGTGTAACGGGTGCAACAGTATTTTGTAACGGGTGCAACCAGTAATGTTTGTAAAAATTTGTTATTTCAAACATCCCTTCACAACTAATAAAGTAATAAAACTTTAATGATGAACACGTATAAATGCAATTTGTAGATTCTCCGTTTTATTATAAAAATAAAGAAAAAAGAAAGTAAAGATGGAATGGTTGGGATTCGGCTAAATAAACCTCAATATGATTTTGTTTTAAAAAAATCTATATTTCGGACGTTTCGGCTACTCATTGGTAGCCTTCGTCAGCTAAAATGACAAAAAAAAAAGAAATTAATACAAAAACAAATTTTTTTGTGTTAATTTTTTTTTTTTTTTTGTCATTTTAGCTGACGAAGGCTACCAATGAGTAGCCGAAACGTCCGAAATATAGATTTTTTTAAAACAAAATCATATTGAGGTTTATTTAGCCGAATCCCAACCATTCCATCTTTACTTATCACCTCGACGGCTAACTATCTAATCATCATGAAAAAAGAAAGGCTCAGAGGGGCAGATACTGTAGAGGCATTTGATTTTGATTGACCGTACGACTCACTAGAGAGATGGTTAGATACTTTTTTCTGACCACACGGTCAGTGTTATGTTTTGACCGCCTGATTTTTCCTTTTACTTTTATTAAAAAATACAATAAACATGAAAAGAACTTTTGGAACAGTACTTCAGATTTATACATCAACTTTATGTTCAAAGCGATAGTACAGCCTATCCCCTTTGCTCTACATCTCAGGATAGGACAAATGAAAAAAAAGCATCATCATAACTAACATATCATTGCCATCTATTTTAAAAACTTTACCGAAATCATTGGCACCTAAACTTTTAAAGAATGTGACTTTTACCTCCCCCTCATCATCTACCTAGCTTTTGCCAATTCCAAGATACCTGTTTCCTTTAGAATGTCTACCTTTGTTGCATGAACTTTTATTTGAACAAAGCAATAATAATAATTATAATCCTCGTTTAATTTTTTTTTTTTTTTTTTTTTTTTTTTTTTTTTTAACGGCGCATCAACTATTTGGGTATTAGCGCCGGGCTATCTACAGGTTACCACCCTTTTCTAATGCCAACAACACGTGGTCGGTCACCCATTCAGGTACTGACCACGCCCGACGTTGCTTAACTTCGGTGGTCTACGGGAACCGGTGGATCCAACGTGGCTATGGCCGTTGGCCCCTCGTTTAATGTCGTCAACGATCGTTGACGTTTTTTTCTTTTTTCACTTCACAGGCTGAAACTTTCTTAGGTATTTAGTGATTTAGAAGACTAAGCAATCAACAGTTCTGAGACATTGCTAGGTACAAAGCGATGACGATCGAATTTGTGGAACGAGTTTGACATTTTCCCATATTTTATCAAGAAAGGTCACATTGTCCTTGATCACATTGGAGTCCATATAAATGCAATGAATGTTAAATGTTAGGCAACTTCTTGGACACAAAGTTCTTAGCTGTCAGCAATATCTGCTTTTCTGCCTTCGACGCCGATCCAGGCAGTCCTCTTCACTACACCACAAACCCTTTTAACTGCGCCTTTCCCGCGGGGACATGCAAAGAAGTCCCAGTGCACTGTCAGATGAAAATCCTCCCCAAAGAAACATGGATTAGACAGAGTATAGAAGTTAAATAAAATTGAATACAATGATTTATGACTAGGACAGTAGTGTAACGGGTGTCACTACCCAAATTTGTTGCACCCTTTACATAAAGTATGTTGCACCCGTTACGCTATCACACAATCAAAAATGATGGGTTTTGAATGAATGAATGAATGAAAAGTTTTATTCTTATTCCGGGACAGAAGTCCCATAGGAATAATTTTGAAATTACAGAATAATTTTGAATTTTATGGGTTTCAACATTTTTCTTTTGGGAATGAAAGAAAATCAAAACTTACCTTTGATTTCTTATGGTCGTTTATCTGGTTTGATTAAAAAATTTCAATTCATGAAATTTTATACATTTTCTGTAACGGGTGCAACATGCACTTTCAGCATAATCAATTCAATTTTCTGGTATAACGCTTCAACGCATTTTGGGGAAAAACACATGAAAATGATTTATAAGTTTCATATATTCGTGAACAAAAAAAAAACAAAAAAAAAAAAACATACGTGTGAAGCTGGTTACATTCGTTAAACAGGAGTTCGAAAAATATAGTATTCAGTAGAATAAATACATTTAAAAGGTATCAAATTTAAAGGGGCGAAAAGTTCAAATAAAAAACTCTCAGAAATAATTAAAAAAATATAAATAAAATCCTCGTACATTATTTAAGCTGATTCTAAGAGTTAGTCGCGCCTCAGCCATTGAACAGTGAAGTTTTGTTTTATTAGCTCTCGCTATTGTTCAATTGTTCAGTGTTAAATTGAGCCTCTAATTAGACTAAACTTGCTCCAATGGTTAGTTAATAATTGAGTGTACACTTTGTAAAGTTTCCTCAGAATTCCTGTACAAAGACAACTTGAAGTAAGTGAGTAAAGTTGCAATATTTATTGAGATTTCTCTGCCCTGCCTCACGGTAAGCGAGAGGTGGGGGCTATTCCTGTCACTACAGAACAGTCCCCCTCTACTAGCTGCCTCCCTAGCTAGCTCAGAAACTAGGGGCCTTCACGGGAATCGAGATACTCTTCCCGCATCACTTCTCTGGCTCAGGGCTAACGTCTTGGAGTCTGAGACTAAACAGTCCGAGTTCGAGGCTCCTGCTGTCATCTATATTTTTTATTGCCAAAAATATATCTATTTATATTTTTTCCTCGTTCATTTTTTTTTATTATTCACGCACGCGTGTTTATAATAATTTATGGGAGGATTTTACCACATGGTAATGGCAAGCGGTGGTAAACGATCCAGGTCAGCTGGCAGCTCTCCACCTACGTCGCCCTCGAAGAATACGCGTTCTAGAAGGAAGATTACCAAGAAACAGGCTTTAAGAAATGAAAATTCGACTATATCAGCTGAAGGAACTCCTGGTACTTCAAAAACCAATGATGAGACAAAAGAAGAGTCTGCATTTTTCACAGCCAACCCATTCCAAGCGTTACAGAAAGACCAAGAAGAAGAAATGGAAACCGAAAAATCACTAGAAAAAATCATAAGGCCTCCCCCTATATTTGTCAACAACATCAAAAATATAAAAATTTTCTGCACTCAACTAAATCAAAAAGTTAATTCACAAACATATACCTGCATAAATAGAACTAACACAACAAAGATATCTTGTACAACACCTGACACATATAGAGCAGTAATAAAATATTTGAACGACTCCAAGGCTCAATACCACACGTATCAACCGAAGGATGAACGTGCCCTACGAGTGGTTATACGAAATCTCAATCCCTCCACTCCCCCAGAAGAGATCATTGAAGAACTCGCTTCGCTTGGCTTCAAGGCAAGGCAAGCCACAAACGTAATCGTCAAGAGATTTACTGAACAAGGAATGACGAAAGTTGCCTTACCTCTCTTCTTTGTGGACCTTGAACAGCAGCCAAATGTGGATACAATTTACAACATTACCAGACTTTACCACACAAGAGTTCGCGTCGAAAAACCATACCGCAAACGCGAGCCGGTACAGTGTACGAATTGCCAGTCGTATAACCACACAAAGGCATACTGTAAATACATTCCAAGATGCGTCAGGTGTGGAGAAAACCACAAAAGCCAGGAGTGCAACAAGCCAAAGGAAAGACCCGCGGTGTGTGCACTGTGCTCTTTAAACCATCCGGCTAACTACAAGGGAGATCCCCTGTTTTGAACAAACATTCAAAAATCTAAAAAGATTGAGCAACACCCGGCAGCGAAACTACGGCGAGTTGCCCCCCCCCCGTGAAGAACTACAACAACCCACCAGGAGAGTTGAAGCTGGAGTTTCTTTCGCACAACTCGCTTCTGGATCCAGTCAACAAGATCAACCAATTCTCAATGAGACAGGTCCTGCCGACCAACATCCAGGCAACGAGTCAACACCAACTCCAAGACGGGCCACTCCCTTCATTCCACCACCAACTTCATCCAATGACATCACTTCCCTCCTTAATACCTTCCTAACAGACTTCAGATCCCTTATTAGCCCTCTCATTACCCTCCTTAATACCATAGTCACTCACCTGCTCCCAACCCTTTCAAAATGATTCCCTCTCCCACACATAAATCCTTGTCCATCCTACTTTGGAATGCTAATGGCATAACAAATCACACAAACGAACTGACTACATTACTACAAGACAAACGTATAGATGTCGCACTCATCACAGAAACACGACTTACAAAAAATAAACATTTAAGAATTCAGGGCTACAACACTTACCGTACTGACCACCCAGACGGTAAAGCCCATGGAGGATCAGCTATCCTTATACGAAGAACCTTATCCCATCACCCTCGTCCCACCAATCTCACAGATTCGCTCCAAGCCACCACTATCAATATCTCAACATTTTCATTTCCAATTTTCCTGTCAGCTGTTTACTGTCCTCCTAATAAACCTCTAATAGAATCAGAAATCCTAGATCTTCTAGAATCTCTTGGTACCAAATTCCTTCTAGGAGGTGATTTCAACGCCAAGCATCTTCAGTGGGGCTCAAGGGTAACCAACTCCCGTGGTCGTACCCTACTCTCTGCACTATCCTCAAAGCACTGCTCAACCAGTTCCCCGAACTCCCCAACATACTGGCCTACCGATCCAAACCGTATTCCCGATCTAATAGACATCTTCGTTTCCTTTGGCCTTACATCCGTCTTCACCTCAATAGATTCCCTAGATGACTTATCCTCTGACCATAGTCCTTTAATCCTTACACTGTCGCTACAACCTATTCCAAAGCCCCAACCCCCTTCCTTAATCACTGGACCAATTGATTGGAACCTCTTTCGATCACTCCTTGAAGACACCATCAACCTCAATATTTCCCTTAAAACCCCCGAAGACCTAGATATAGCAGTCCAACAATTCACAACATCCATTCAACAATGTGCATGGAAATCCTCCCTTCCTAAACGCCATCATCAACCAATCCCAGCTGAAAGTCCTCTACCCCAATCCCTTAGAGACCTAATAACATCCAAACGCCAAGCACGAGCTCTGTGGCAGAGAACTCGCCATCCCTCCGACCGTCGCTCTTAACAATCAATTATGCCGATTAGTAAAGCGACAACTTCCATCCAACATCGTTCCGAATCCTTTAATTCCTACCTTTCATCTCTATCAACTTCCGACAAATCCCTTTGGACAGCCACCCGTAAAATCCTGAAATACCATCCTGTATCTCCCCCTCTTCGCCGAAAAGACGGCACATGGGCCGCCTCCGACGAAGAGAAATCCGAGTTATTTGCCAATCACCTAAAAAGAACATTTACTCCTCATCCCCCTCCTGAACCTGATTCCCATTTCCCTGATAGATGATTTCCTACAATCCCCACTTCCTCTCTCCCTTCCACCAAATGCAGTTAATCCATCTGAAGTTAAATTTCTAATATCCCGATTGCCATCCCGAAAATCACCTGGTTACGACCTCATCACCTCCAGAATCCTTAAACAGCTTCCAACCAAGGCCATTGTATTCCTCACCTACATCTACAATTGCATCCTCCGAACAACCCACTATCCCATACTCTGGAAATTCTCAATTGTAGTTCTGTTTCCTAAACCTGGTAAACCTCCTAACAATCCTTCCTCCTACCGCCCCATAAGTCTTCTCCCTATATTTTCCAAATTATTTGAAAAGGTTTTATTAAAGCGCTTACTTCCTATCCTTAATTCCCAAAATCTCATCCCATCCCATCAATTCGGCTTCCGCTCCCAACACTCCACAGTGCAGCAAGGGCTTCGTGTTGTTGATCTCATCTCCTCATCCCTCGAGCGAAAAGAGTATTGCACGTCTGCCTTCTTGGACGTTGCCCAGGCATTTGACCGAGTCTGGCATTCAGGCTTACTCTTTAAGCTCAAAACCCACCTTCCCAGCACCCTTTACCTAATCCTTCGCTCCTACCTCTCAGACAGGTTTTTCCGAGTCCGGCATGGAACAGCCTACTCAGATTATTGCCCTGTGGAAGCGGGAGTTCCTCAGGGTAGTGTCCTTGGTCCTATCCTTTATACCCTTTATACAGCTGACATTCCAACACATCCTGACACCCTCCTGGCCACGTATGCAGATGATACGGCCATTCTTTCGCCCCTCATAAATCCAGACACAGCCTCCCAGAACCTACAAACCCATCTAACCGAAATTGAACAGTGGTGTAAGAAATGGCGCATCAAAATAAACGTCGAAAAATTTCACCAAATAACCTTTACCCTTCGACGTAAAACCTGCCCTACTGTTTCCTTCAACGACAATCCTTTACCCATAACCAATACCATCCGATACCTTGGGTTTTACCATGACTCTCGATTGACTTGGAACGCACACATTAAACTCAAACGACAAGAACTCAATCGACGATTCGGACAACTATACAGACTACTAAACCGATCATCACACTTAACCGTGCATAACAAACTAACTGTCTACAACTCACTAATAAAACCTATCTGGACTTACGGAATAGAACTTTGGGGGACAGCCAAGCATTCTAACATACACCGAATCCAAACATTCCAATCTAAAGTCCTACGTACCATAGTCAATGCTCCTTATTATGTTACAAATCGAAACCTCCATAATGACCTAAATATCCCTTTTGTCCAAGATATAATCCCTAGCCGCTTCTCATCTTTTCATAGCAAATTAATCATCCTAATCCTATAGCCCAATCCTTATCCAGCACAAATCATCCTTCCTCTCCACCAAGACGCCTTAACAGGAAGTGGCCCCGAGACTTACTTAGGCAGTGAAGTGTCGTGGAGTGAACAAAAACAACTATCCGTGGAGTGATCAAAGAAATTATAATTGTATAAATTGAGAGTGATATCTGTGGATATTTTCTCTCCTCATATCACAGCCCACGTCTCCTTCACCTTCAATCATCCCTGCTAGTCGCAGGCTGTGGTTGGTTGGCGTAAGGTGACTCCAGGTCATCCTAGAATCCTTCCAAGGAAGGTATTCGGTTGACAACTGGAGAAACCTGAGGCGTGGGCAAGTAACATGTATCTAATTACATAATACAATTGAATTGTAGATTGTGATATTTTCTAAAACAAAATTAATTAATTATTTCTATGTAAAAAAAAAAGAGTTAAAATATTGTAAATTAATTTTTCAAAAGTTGTAATTTGGCTCATTTAGCGTGGAGTTGCGCGTGGATTTATTATGGTTATACATTGAATAACCTAAACATAGATAACTCTGGAACATCGTCATTTTCGAATTCTATGTTGTCCAATATTGGCTGTAATTCTGCTCAATACTCTCCTCAGAAGAAGGATCACGCACAGGAACGCCCAGAAATGACGTACATCCACACACTCCAAGAAGTCTTTTGTTTGCAGATACAGCCGTTTTGGCGACGTCCCGATTACTACAAGTGAATTGGGAACCTGTGAATTTGTAAATCGGAATTTATAAATGTGTGGAATTCTAAGAGTTCGATTCG
Source organism: Gonocerus acuteangulatus (assembly GCA_946811695.1). Lineage (NCBI taxonomy): Eukaryota > Metazoa > Arthropoda > Insecta > Hemiptera > Coreidae > Gonocerus > Gonocerus acuteangulatus. The sequence continues at coordinate 148,905,005 of OX328123.1, read as the reverse complement.
TAGATGTGGAATTCCTAGATGTCCTCACCAAAGACACTTATCTTCAGTTCGACTTATTTACGTAATTTTCCACGATTTCGATCTAAAATCGACTTATTGTTTACCTGTAATTACTCAGACCCACATATGCTATTCGACATATCTAAGCATTTGACTTATCTGAAGCTCGTCTCTTCCAGAGTCGAATGTAGGTAATATTATGTGTGAAAGGATGAAGTCGTTTGTCGGCGTATATTTATTTTTGTACACAAGCAACCGCAATTTTTGTTTTCTTGAAACAAAATTCACGACCTAACACAATGGAATATTCAGAACTAATGAGTAAAAGATGTTTTATTTTTTATTTTTATAATGTAGTTTGGTCCTTATAACAAGCCTTAAAGACCGTTTCAGTGTTCTCCGTTGTCGTGGTGATGCTGAGAAATAAACACACTCCATGCCGCTCTTGAAGGATTAACTTATTTAATTTGTTATTGAGTTAAACAGAAATTGTTCTTCTTCGTTTCTGGTAATAAAAAAAAATGTCTTTTTCTTTAAATTTATCACATATTCTACATTCAACGCCGGGTGCCACAATTTTTTTGATGGCGCAGGAACAAAAGGGCTATTAGCGCCGGATTATACATAGGTTGCCACTCTTTTAGCGCGGTTCCTCCCTCCCCCATAGGGGAGGAACCCCGCTTATAAGGTTGATCTCATGACGAAATCCAGAAGTGCCGACTAGAAAATTTTGCGTTTCAGAACCCCTAGAGACCGAAAATGATGGTGGTTCAAATTTGTATATATATGTGTATATATATATATATATATATATATATATATATATATATATGTATATATACATTTGTCTGTTCGCTCTCTAGGTAGAAGACGAAAGGTCCGATTTTGATGAAATTTGGTACGAAAATCCGTCGTCCAATTTGAAAGGTCAAGTTCGTTAACCAGCAAAATCCGTCCACTGCAAGATGGCGTTTGGGGCGAAATTCGCGCAAAAAAATCGTAACGCTTACGTTTTTGAGTTCATAAGCTTGTAAGCACTCGTTTTATAGGCTTCTTGGGATACGAAAACGAATGAAACCATTTTCAAGGCGATAGCGTTAACCGTTTTCGAGAAAATTGGAAAAATAGTTTTTGAATACCGTTTTTGGTTTGGGTACTTAGAATCATGGGATTCAGTTGAAACATTATCTGCATGTTCTACTTTCATTAAAACTAATATGTTGAAATTTGTGTTACGTTTGGAGTTAAGGAAGGGTTAGAATAAAATATTTTATTAACAGACATAAAAAGTTTTGGTAACTTCGTATACTTTCCTTAATATCTCGAAAAAGGCTGAGAATCTTGGTAAACGGAAGGATACCATTACAAAGCTTACTAAATGCTCTACAAAAAAGGTTCTGATGGAAGTTTTGATTAGACGATGTCAATCGGAGTAATAAGTGCTTAAAACTTTAAAGTAATTGATTTCGCTTATTCGGTTAAGAAAAATAAGAAAAACAATTTAATCTTAGAGATATGGATTTCCAAGATATATCTTTTCAAATGCCTAGTGGGGTCCTTCCTAGGGCGGGGACCCATCCAGGTAAGATCGTAAATAAGACCTTTCTTGAAAGTAAAGATTAACTGTCAACTTTGGTCCTCCTCTGCCTCCCGGCACTTTCATTGCTGACGAAGGCAACCAATGAGTAGCCAAAACGTCCTAAATATAGATTTTTAACAAAAATCGTATTGAGGTTTCTTTTGTTAGCCGAATCCCAACCAATCCATCTTTACTTATCACCTCGTCGGCTAACAATCTAATCTTCATGCTTTCTAGAAATGTGGACCTAAAATAACAGCTTCTATTTTAATCATTTTAAACGAGTCTAGAGATAAGAACGGAACCGCGCTAAGATGATGCAGTTCCTGCGAGTCGGACTTTTTATAATGCCAACATCAGGTGGTAGGTCGCCCATTCAGATACTGGCCACACCCGACTTTCCTTACCTTCGGTTATCAACGTGACCATGCTCAACGGTTCTGTGGTCTTTGGCTCGTGTACCGTGATTTCGTAAATATATATCCATTTTAGGGTACCAATTCCTCGGCATAATAAGATGGTAATATAAAATTGTTTACTTAGATGAGATGTACTGCCTACAGAGGAAATTAGTTCTATAAAGCTGGATTCAAATATCTGCTTAATGGGTTACTTTGCCAATGCTTTATTTTTAATTAAGATATTTGGTTTGGGTTTGAAGGAAAAGAAATGAAGGATATGTTAAGGCCGTTCAGACATTTTTAAATAAGAGAATTTAAGAGTTATTAAAAAGACATTGCTACTAAATGCAACATTGATACTATAAAGCAAGTAGTTCTTTACAGCTTCTCTCAGAACAAGGTCGTGTAAAGTTGCCGGAGCAACAAGAAGATATAACCATCTTAAGCCTCCACAAGGATACGGAGAAAACATAGGAGTTTATTGTCGGCGTATAATTTTTTGCCCCTAGTTATATGAAACTGTAAATTGTTAGACTTAATGTTTCTTATTTTCTACCAATCAGGATTATGACCAACCACCATCCATCCCTGTTAGCATAATATGACTATTTTCTTTATTAACACAATAATTCTGCAGATAACATTCATGAATTAAGCCGGAAAATATCAGGGTACTGAATATTCAATCTTCCTCGTATATATATATATATATATATATATATATATATATATTGCAAGGCATATGCGTTTATTGCATGAGACATATGCGTTTATTGCATGAGACCTGCAGACAAAAATAAATACTCTCCTTGCAGGATTACTGTAATGAGTAAACAAATAAAAACACACTCAGGCAGGAAACTGAGGCGGCCGGAGCATAGTTCTGACCATACTATTTGCCTAGTGTGCAGTATGATGTGTATATATATATATATATATATATATATATATATATATATATATATATATATAATGCCTAGTAATTAAAATATCCGACTCACAGGAACTGCGTCATCCTAGCGCGGTTCCGTTCTTATCCCTAGTGTCGTTTGTAAGTAAAAATAGAAGCAAACTATTTTTTTGGTGTTATCATTTTTTTTATTTTTGTTTTAGACATATAAGCCCTTCTCCTAATGAGTTGATTTAGTTTATTTTCATTGAATTTTTAGCGCGGTTCCTCCCTCCCCCATAGGGAGGAACCCCGCTTATAGGGTTGATACAATGAAACAATCCGGAAGTGCTGACTAGAAAATTTCGCGTTTCAGAACCCCTAGAGACCGAAAATAACTGTGGTTCAAATTTGTATATATATATATATATATATATATATATATATATATATATATATATATATATATATATATATATATATATATATATATTTGTCTGTTCGCTCTCTAGATAGAAGACGAATGGTCCGATTTTGATGAAATTTGGTGCAAAAATCCTTCGTCCAATTTGAAAGGTCAAGTTCGTTAACCAGAAAAATCCGCCTACTGGAAGATGGCGTTTGGGGCGAAATTCGCGCAAAAAAAATCGTAACGCTTACGTTTTTGAGTTCATAAGCTTCTAAGTACTCGTTTTATATGATTCCTGGGCTAGGAAAACGAATGAAACCATTTTCAAGGCGATAGCTTTAACCGTTTTCGAGAAAATTGGAAAAATATTTTTTGAATACCGTTTTTGGTTTGGGTACTTAGAATCATGGGATTCAGTTGAAACATTTTCTGCATGTTCTACTTTCATCAAAACTAATATGTTGAAATTTTGGTTACGTTTGGAGTTAAGGAAGGGTTAGAATAAAATATTTTATTAACAGACATAAAAAGTTTTAGTAACTTTGTTTACTTTCATTAATATCTCGAAAAAGGTTGAGAATCTTGGTAAACGGAAGAATACCATTAGAAAGCTTATTAAATGCTCTAAAAAAAAAGGTTCTAATGAATAAGAGCTTAAAACTTTAAAGTAATTGATTTCGCTTATTCGAACTGTTCTTTTTGCCTGTTTTTTAATCCTTGCTATTTTTTAATTGCTTATTGTTGGATAATTTATTTGGAAATAAAACAGGTTACTTTTCAACTGCCTAGCGTCCTTCCTAGGGAGGGTTCTTTGTCTTTGATTTTGGTACTTAGAATTATGGGATTGAAACATTTTCTGCATGTTGGAGTTTCATCAACACTAATATGTTGAAATTTTTGTTACGTTTAGAGTAAAGGAAGGGTTAGAATAAAATATTTTATTAACAGACAAAAAAAGTTTTGGTAACTTTGTATAATTTCGTTAGTATCTCGAAAACCGTTGACAATCTTGTGAAGCGGAAGATTACCATTCGGAAGCTTACTAAATGCTCTACAAAAAAGGTTCTGAAGAAATTTTTAATTAGGCGATGTTAATCGGAGAAAAAAGTGCTTAAAGCTTTAAATTAATTGATTTCTTTTATTCCAATGGTTCTTTTTGTTTGTTTTATTTCTTGTTATTTTTTAATATCTTATAGTTGGATAATGTATTTGACAATAAAACTGGTTAAGTAAAATAACAAAAACAATTTATTGTTAGAAATATAGATTTCCAAGATTCCAAGACCTTGTCACTAGCGGGTCTGTTTCTAGTGTAGTGGACCCTTCCAGGTAAGATTGTAAATCATGACCTTTCAAGACTTTACTACTCACAGGAATGGCGTTAGTGACCTTAAGGGTTGACACGCCATCATAATAATTAATTTAAAAAAAAAGACTGGTGGAACCAAAATAATAACTGCTTCTATTTTAATCTTTCCAAATTAGACTAGGGATATGAACGGAACCGCGCTAAGATGATGCAGTTCCTGTGAGACGGACTTTTATTTCTTTTTAGATGACCACAACTCATGCCAGCTCCTAACACCTGTCAAGCCGAGTTTCGCTGTTATTCATCAAAAATTACCTCCGGTATAGACAAATTAGAACTTTGGGGACGGAATAAGCCCCCATTCCCGTTTGACCGGTTTTGACTTTTGACGAACATTTTTAATTCTGTGATGCAAGAATGCTCCATACTGAGTTTCGTAGAAAAAAAAAAAACTCTGGCGTGTGTACTGTTAACAGTCATGTATAATTATATATATATATATATATATATATATATATATATATATATATATATATATATATTTATAAACTCAATAGCGACATTCCTTCGGAAACTGCTAAAATTAGAACAATGGGCACGGAATAAGCCCCCACTCCCGGTTGACCGGTTTTGACTTTTGACGAAGATTTTTAATTCTTTGATGCAAGAATGCTCCATACTGAGTTTCGTAGAAAAAAAAAAAAACTCTGGCGTGTATACTGTTAACAGTCATGTATAATTATATGTATATATATATATATATATATATATATATATATATATATATATATATATTTATTTTTTTATAACCTCAATAGCGACAGTCCTTCGGAAACTGCTAAAAAAAGCATACAATAACACTGTACAAATATTCTTTGCTCATATTAAAAAAAATACGAATAAGAATTGAGGTTGATCTATGTCCTTCCACCGTCTACTCTCCGAGAATGCAAAGAGAATATTGGAATCTGTGTCAGGTGAAGTGCCAAAAAGGCCTCAGGAAGGGCAAAAAGCCTTCGAATACTGTCGAATATTTGACTCACAATGACAAGAGTATAAACCTCGCCTGCTTATCGGCTCAATAAATTCTCCAATATACATCTCGGTTCAAGTTTGAAGGCAGTTTTCCTTGCTCAGAGCTCTCGAGAAACTCTGGCATCCTTCCAATGTCAATACTTATTTTCTTTAAATTATTTTATTTTTTTGTATCCCTTTTTGTTGAGATTTGCTGATCGAAGTCTCAATTTTTTTTTATTTTGATGTTTTAAAATAAAAATGAAAAGATACTTTGAGGCTTTAAGTTTATTGTACTGGTCTGTATACTTGAGTGTAATATAAAAACACACTTATACACTAGCTGAATACCCGTGCTTCACCACGGCCGATAAGAAGTTCTTATATTGCAATAAATAAGGTATGATCAAAATTAACGCTACTACATCATTTTGTACAGCTTATTATTGCACGGACATTAGAGTTACCCCGGAAACACCATGTGGAGGTGACCGCGCTTGTTCCCGTTGGGGAGTAATAAAAAATACAACAACTACTTAAAAAATTAGGTAAACAGAGACAAATAAACGTCGAAAATAAGAAAAAACTAAAAACTTTAAAGTTTTAAGCACTTATCTCATCGATAGTCATCGCCCCACCGAACATTACAACAGAATCTTCTTTGTAGAGAATTTAGTAACCTTTCGAATAGCCGCCTTCTATTTACTACGATTTCCCAACCGTTTTCGAGATATTTTAGAAAATATACTGAGATCCGAAAACGTTGTATACCATTAATACATTTGTTTTCTATATACTTCCTACCTCCAAACGATTCCAAAGTTTAAATATCTTAGATTAGATGAATGTGAAATACCTGGTACAAGTTTCAAGTGAACCAATCATCGTTTATGAATACCCAAACAGAAAATTAGTTTGGAAAAGTATTTCTAGCATTTTGTCTCGTAAACGGTGACATAAATCGCTTTAAAAATGGTTTCATTCGTTTTCCTACGTTAAGAAACCTATACAAAGAGTACCTGCAAGCATATGGACTCGACAATGTAAGAGTTCCGATTTATTCGCTCACATTTTGCTTCAGAAACCATGTTCCAGTAAACAGATTCAGCTGGTTATTGAACTTGACCTTTCAAATGAGAAAAAAGATTTTTGTACCAAATGTAATCAAAATCGGACCATTTTTGAGCCGATGAGGACCTTCTTAATAATTCAACCCCCCCCTAAAAGTACTTAAACATTTGAATATTAAAAAAAAAAAAAAACTTTCTTAGCGAGTGTTTACATTCTAAACGGATTGTTCGAGCAAAATTTCAAATTTTGTGTGAAGTGGTTCGGGATATTATTACCTCGGATGGACCAGGGCGTAAACTCTATGAGGGACAAAATCACAGTTTATTTCTAGTAATTCAAGGTCTTCCATCATAGTTGAAATTAACCTCAATTAAAAATAATACTATGAAAAAGATAACGTACGGTAACAGCTGTTCTGTTATCGTCCTAGCAACGCATGCTGCCTTGGCTTGCCTGCTCTAACCAGCTAAAACTTTAATCCCCCCTAAAAATACTTAAAAATTCGAATATGAAAAAATCCTTTCTTAGCGAGTGCTTACGTTATATAGGAAGTGTCCATGGAAAATTTCAGAATTTTCTGTCGAGTGGTGTGGGCTGGGTGATGATAGGCCAGTGAGTGAGTGAGTCAGTGAGTGAGTAAGTGGCATTTGACAAATATATAGTAGATTTTAATTGTTATGCTAGTTTTTTGGGTGACAAACAACTACGAGGTTATTATACGCTCTATGGTGTTATGACCTGTGTGAAATGGTAATTTTTTTCGGTCTTTATCGTGAATATATTCATTCTACCTTTTTTTCGTTATTATAATAACGAAAAAAAGGTATTATAATACCTTTTATACGTTATTATAATCAGTATTTGTTATTTTATTTCTTATTTTTACTAAACTAAAACTAAAAGCTAAAAGAATAGCCTCATTTACTAAATGCTATTTACAAACTATGACCTGCACTAAAAAACTGGCCATAATTACTTTCCATGTGTACTAGAGTATTTATAACTTATACATAGTAGATGTAAAGATATGTTTTAATTACTTAAGGATTTTATCTATTGCTTGTAGTCGAAGAACTGGTAACACTATTTCATGAAGTGTTTTATGCACCTTGAAATTTTGTTATAACGTACATCTTGGGTAAATATGTGTTTCCTGGACACACCTTGGAACACCAGTTAATGCGCATAGGGGAAAGGTGCAAAAAATTGTTGCCCAAAAATAGTGTTTTATTCAGAAGCCAACTATCATTAATTTAAAAAAAAAAATGTAAATTAAGGCAGTTTTACGCTGAATAATAATTAAGACAGGCGCTTTTAAGGGGGTTAAAATGTGAATAAAAAAAACCCAAAGTACTCAGTTTTTATTTTTAATATTAATGAAGTGGTTTATTTACGCTGCCATTTAAACGTTCTCTTCAAATAAACATATTTGAAAATAATTACAAAGGGGCTTTTGTAGGGTTTAATTATCAGGAAACACAATAATAAATTTTGCCTATGATATACTGCAATACACTGCGTGAAACCGTCAGAATGAATGAGGGTACCGCGCAGTTGTGGTTGTTCTCTGCGCTCTCATTGGTTCTTGCTCATATGATCTTGTACAGCTTTCCCGTTTAAATGGCAGCGTACAATTAAAACTACTACTCAGGAGTGGACATCCAGCTACCGCGACAACGGACGAGAAGAAGTTGTACTTGCTCGACTCCGAATCGGCCACACAAGACTAACACACGAATACCTCATGATAAGACTTGACAAACCAATTTGTGATATATGCAATACAGACTTCACTGGAAAACACCTACTTACGGAGTGCAGAAGACGACAAAATCTAAGTATCCCACATGACATTTACGAGTTGTTGAGGGACAGCAGCCAGTACATAAACACAATACTTTCTTACTTACAGGACACTAAGCTATACACTCTCATTTGAAGACATGTGCTGAATAACCAGAGGCTTCCAGGCATATAACAGGCATTTGCTAAACTCAATTTATGAAAATTTATGAATTAAATACCCATCTAAATGCTGGTTCATTAGACCATACAGGTACCTTTATGGAGTGAAATCGCAGTAGATGCGAATAACTTATAAATAAATAACATAAAATATCTCGAAAACGGTTGGGAAATCGTGGTAAGAGGAAAGTAACCATTCGAATGGGTACTAAAGTCTTTACAAAAAAGATTATAATGTAATTTTTGGTAGAGCGATGTCAATCGGAGAGATAAGAATTTGAAATTTGTAATTGTTAGTTTTGCTCTTTTGAACGGGTTTTTGTATTTGTTTACCTGAAGTTCGAACTGGCTGTTTCCAATTTTAATTGCATTTAACAGTAAAACGAGTATTTGACTAAAACAAGGTAAGAAAATGTGAAACGTTGTTAGTGTGTGCAAGAGCGAACGTTGAGAAGGTGCGGGAAGTCCCCATGATACTGCCAGTTTCCTGTAGTTGCGCCTTAAATCTATTTTCTTTTCGGGGTTTTATTTTATATTTTTCACGAACCATCAAACCCGATGTGAGAGATATTAACAGAAACGCGCGAAGATGTTGGAGATTGGATAGGAATATGGTGGTAAATTCCTATTTTTGGTTGCGTTTTCTTGTTCAGGAAACAAGAAAATACACAAGTCTATTGTCCTCTAGTCTCCAGCTACTAATATTTCATTTTGTAATCCTGTATGTTGGGTCTCGGAAAGCGATTAAATATGAAATTTTACAATATCCGAGGAATGGGTATAGATAAAGGGAGTGATGGAATGGCCTTGCTTCCTTTGTATTTTATTTTCCGCAGACACCAACAAGGTCCAGATTAGGATTGAATGCATAATCAATGTCCACTTTGTTCCGCCCTCTAAATAGACATTTACTTTTTAGTTTTATTGGAATTCTTCAGCGTAAATCATACAACTTACAGGCTTAAGTGCCAAAAATAAACGCTTTTAATCTCAACAAGACGAAATTGCCTTCCTAAAACCATTACGCAACAAATTTTCCATGCCACAGGAAAACGCACTGTTTTCGTGTTCAAATTTCATGTTTCTGAACCTATATATATATATATATATATATATATATATATATATATATATATATATATATATATATATATATAAATATATATATATATTTTCTGTCAAAAACAATTTTTATTTTATTTTTTGATAAAAATTTTAAGCACCTCTTAAATTATGATAATCATTCGTATATATCAATTTCACGAAAATGTTTTAGTTTATGATTTCACATAATATTGATTAAAATTTAACTTAAAACGGTAGATTTAGCGCTGCAAAATATTATAAAGGAAAAATACTCACCTTCAATTTTTTTTCTTGCATAGATGTATTATATGACTATTTGCTGCAGATGTTTTAAGCTTGAGAACTATATATTTTTTTTTATTAAAATTATTAAACAAATACACATATAAAACCTCATTATTACATAAAACATGATATAAATTTGGTGAAATTTTATATAAATTTGGCAAACTTTGAAAAATTATATATAAAAAAGTCCGACTCGCAGGAACTGCCTCATCTTAGCGCGGTTCCGTTCTTATCCCTAGTCTAATTTCGAAAGATTAAAATAGAAGCAGTTATTATTTTGTTGAGAGGAGATCGTTGACCGTTGATGATGCAAGGTAGGGATTGTCCGGGTTAGGTCACTGCTACTTAATAATACATACCCCATATGTGTAGGTATGTGGGCATATATATGTACATATGTGTGCGTGTATATGTGTATGTGTATATGCATATATATAAATATATATATATTATATATGTATATATATATATATATATATATATTTACATAGATATGTGCATATATTAGTGTTAAATATGTCCTACTTGTATTTACAGCCCTGATGAAGGCTTGAAGTTCAAGCCGAAACGTCGGCACAATAAAACCATTTTTACGATAAAATGTAGTTTTATTAAGTAGCAGTGACCGAACCCTGACAGTTATATTTTGGTTCCACCAGTCTTGAAAGGTAGGATTTACAATCTGACCTGGAAGGGTCGGCAACACAAGAAACCGTCCCGCTAGTTGCAAGGTCTTGGAATCTTGGAAATCTATATTTCTAACAATAAATTGTTTTTGTTATTTTACTTAACCTGTTTTATTTTCGAATACATTATCCAACTATAAGCAATTAAAAAATAACAAGGAATAAAATACAGGCGAAAAGAACACTTCGAATAAGCGAAATCAATTACTTTAAAGCTTTAAGCTCTTATTTCTCCGATTGACATCGCCTAATCAAAACTTTTATTAGAACCTTTTATGTAGAGCATTTAATAAGCTTTCTAATGGTATTCTTCCGTTTACCAAAATTCTCAACAGTTTTCGAGATATTAAAGAAAGTTCCCAAAATTTATATTATTTCTAGCAACAGAAAATTGGCCTCATTTTTCATATCCTGTTTTACACACAAAATTTTCGCAACATAAGAAATTACAAAAATAAAAAGCAATAAAAAACGAAGGGAAAGAGACAAAAATTACAACAAGAACGACAAAAACCCGTTCATAAGAACAAAACAGACGTATTTGAAGTTTTAAGCACTTATTTCTCCGATTGACATAACCTAATCAAAAATAGTTTTAGAATCTTTTTTGTAGAGAATTTAGTAAGCTTTCAAATAGTTTCTATCCACTTACCACGATTTCCCAACCGTGTTCGAGATATTAATGAAAGTATACGAACTTCCCAAAACTTTTCATGTCTGTTCATAAAATATTTTATTGTAACCCTTCCTTAACTCCAAACGTAACAAAACTTACAACATATTAGGTTTAATGAAAGTAGAACATGCAGATAAAGTTTCAACTGAATCCCATGATTCTAAGTACCCAAACCAAAAACGGTATTCAAAAAATATTTTTCCAATTTTCTCAAAAACGGTTAAAGCTATCGCCTTGAAAATGGTTTCATTCGTTTTCCTAGCCCAGGAATCATATAAAACGAGTACTTAGAAGCTTATGAACTCAAAAACGTAAGCGTTACGATTTTTTTTGCGCGAATTTCGCCCCAAACGCCATCTTCCGGTAGGCGGATTTCGCTGGTTAACGAACTTGACCTTTCAAATTGGACGACGGATTTTTGTACCAAATTTCATCAAAATCGGACCATTCGTCTTCGAGCTAGAGAGCGAACAGACAAATATATATATATATATATATATATATATATATATAAATATATACATATATATATATATATATATATATATACAAATTTGAACCACCATCATTTTCGGTCTCTAGGGGTTCTGAAACGCAAAATTTTCTAGTCGGCACTTCCGGATTGTTTCATTGTATCAACGTTATAAGCGGGGTTCCTCCCTATGGGGGAGGGAGGAACCGCGCTAAAAAGGGAAAAGTTCTGACACTTGAAACTTCTTTAGTAAGTTATGAAAGAAAAAAAAAATGAATGTGAGTCTTTTTTCCTTATAATAATTTTGCAGCGCTAAATCTATTGATTTAAGTTAAATTTCCGTGATTATTTTTTCCTTTTTCTTTAATTTCCACACTATTTTGATAGCACAACGCACGAAAATCAAGAGCATATTGATCTGATAATTTTAGTGTTTATTTTGTTTTAAAATCTATAAAATTAAGAGAGTTAGATACATTTACGTAAAACTTGTTTTGACCAAAAAGTAGTTTAAGAAACCCTTTCAATGCGGGGTGCTCATAAATAAATTAAAAAAAAAAAGATAAAAAAGTGTAAAATGAAAATTGCCGTAAAAAAAAACAAAAAAACTACGAGACAACAACAATTTTTTTACTACAATTTTGAACTCACCTAGCATTGGGGAGTTACTGGTAAAGAAATTAGGAAAATCGAAGATATTGGAATTTGTGCGATTTTCAATGGATTGACCCTTAGACATTTTTCTTCAATTTGAAAAACGAAAATTAATTCTCATGGGGCTTGACAATAATAACTTCCTTCAGAATCGAGACCAGTAAATTAGAAAAAAACTTTTTATGAACGAAATGCACAAGGCTACGTAAATCTTACGTAATATACTCATAATTAAAATTTTAATAATATGTCATTAATGGATTAATAAACTTAATCGACCAATCTTTATTGATTTTCGAAATTTGATACTGTAATTATAAAAAACAAATATGGAATTTATTAATACCAAAATTTGCATGCGAATATCATATACTATCCTTATAATTTATATGTTTATTTCGAAGGATTTTAGGAGTGATAATGGTTAATTTGGTAGCTGCTTGGTTGATATTATCAATATTTATTGCCCGTGTTATTAATAATTAAAGCGATTTTACTCTTCCTGACCGGTTTCTGATGGAGGTCAATCCATTTTACTTAAAAAATTTTTTTTTCTAGATTTCTAATTTTTGCCAGTATCAGAACAACCGCTGTTTACACACCACAGTGGTACTGACGTACCGCTTCATACCAGTTGCACTCCACAGAAGTCTCTTGTTGCTACAGCGGACCGCTCTTTATAATTATATTTTAGCGCGGTTACTCCCTATCTCCATAGGGAGAACCCGCTTATGAGGTTGACCTCATGACGCAATCCGGAAGTGCCGACTAGGAACTTTCACGTTTCAGACCCTATAGATCACGAAAATATAGGTGGCCCAAATTTGTATATATATATATATATATATATATATATATATATATATATATATATATATATATGTATATATATACATGGTTATGGTGGAATGTTCTACACCAATTTTTAATTTTTAGTAGCAGGTTTGTCATATAATTTTCCCTCAAGTATTGAGGTATCTAGGGTGATTTAATATTTATTTCGGATGAATCATTAAATGACTTCCGTAGGAACTCTGTAAATATTCCTATATACTCTTCTAAATCATGAATATTTTTTATTTCGGGTTCTTTTTCATTATTCAGTAAGCCTGTCATTTGTTTTCTATGTTCGGACCAATTAGTTGATAGAATTTTGAGTTTTGACTTAAAATGTCTGTTATAGTTCAATCCTAATTTGAAAATGATTCCATTGTGGTCAGAACATAATTCTACTATTGATTTTATTCGAGAAAGAATTTTTACGTTTTTTGAAAGGGCAATGTCAATCACACTAGGTTTAATATTTTTATTTGATGGATATCGAGTGGGGGTTTCAGATTGTTGTAGGAAAATTCCGTTTTGGAGTGTATAATCTAAAAGCAATATTGAGGTCTGTCATAATTAATACTGATCCTCCCATGTTAAATAATTTATTTAAGTCATTTAAATTCAGATGTTTATTAGGTGGTTTGTATGCTGAAATTATTATTACGGGTCCTTGTTCTGATTCGATTTTTAATGCAATTGCTTCGATATTTTGAAGTTTTGGTAGGGGCATCAGTTGGTGATTAATTGTTTCTTTTATAATAATAGCCACACCTCCTCCCCTTTCATTGCGGTCAGTTCTGTAGATTTTGTACTGATTAATGTGCATATTGTGTTGTTCATGCAAATGTGTTTCACAAATTCCCGCTATATCGACATTATTATTATATAAAAAATACTGTAGTTGTAAGAATTTACCCCTAATAGAATTGCAATTCCAAAATAGCATATTTAATTTAGATACGTTTATTAAGCACATAAATCCACAATGGATTCTACTATTACCAGGATTCTACTATTACCAGGATTTTACTATTACCAGGATTCTACTATTACCAGGATTCTACTATTACCAGGATTCTACTATTACCAGGATTCTACTATTACCAGGATTCTACTATTACCAGGATTTTACTATTACCAGGATTCTACTATTACCAGGATTCTACTATTACCAGAATTTTACTATTACCAGGATTCTACTATTACCAGGATTCTACTATTACCAGGATTCTACTATTACCAGGATTCTACTATTACCAGGATTCTACTATTACCAGGATTCTACTATTACCAGGATTCTACTATTACCAGGATTCTACTATTACCAGGATTCTACTATTACCAGGATTCTAATATTACCAGGATTCTACTATTACCAGGATTCTACTATTACCAGGATTCTACTATTACCAGGATTTTACTATTACCAGGATTCTACTATTACCAGGATTCTACTATTACCAGGATTCTACTATTACCAGGATTCTACTATTACCAGGATTCTACTATTACCAGGATTCTACTATTACCAGGATTTTACTAAAAGGATCTTTAGTTTGATTTAACTTATGAAATATATCTTTTATTTAATTGACAATTGCACTGAGATTAAAGTTTGTTAACAAGTCTTTAATTACCTTAAATGTACCTGATATTCCACTGGAATCGTTTTGGCTGTTGCTATCTTGTGTTCCTCGACTCCATGCTGATGTTGTTGGGACCTGTAGGTTAGGGAAGTTCGTCCTGTCTATACTGGGTGGCTGCTGGCTATTCCTGCCTCCTATTTTCTTCCTCTGAAGGTAGTCTTGTTTTTTCTTCAGGTTTTCTAAGTAAACTTTGCACTTCGTGTAACTGGCTGGATGAGCCTCACCACAATTAGAGCACTGAGGGGGAACACTTTCTTCTTTAATGCAGTCTTTAGTTTCGTGGTTGTTAGTGCATTTCACGCACTTGGCTTGCCTAAAGCAGTTGGCTGCGACGTGCCCGAATGCTTGGCATTTGAAGCACTGCTTTAAAGGTTTATTGTTCCTGAATCTTTCCCATTTGACAACACAATGACAAACGTAGCGTATGTGCTCCACTTTCATAAGTTCATCTTTCGAGGCCAACTGCACTCGAAACATTGGGTATCTTATCTCCTCGGTATTAGATCTTTTTTTACAAAATTGGGTGATCAGTGTTACATTAAGCTTTTGTCTACTTAAATCTTCTAACACTTCTTGAGTAGATACTGAGGAATCCACGCCTTTTAAAACTAACTGAGGTTTTATTTCACTCTGTGGAGTGTAAGTAAAATATTTATGCTTATTATCATTTAAAACTGATTTTACAGCCTTGAAATCTTCCAGTGAGCTAGCCTGAATGACAATTGTGTTTTTCTTATATTTTAAAAAGAATTGTGATTTCACAATAGGCTTGAGTTTAGTAATTAACTGCTCGTGCTTTATAGCACCTTTATCTAAAACTATGGGTGGAATTTTTTCTTTACTCACTTGAGCTGAGGCTTCTTCATCTTCCTGATCTTCGTTGTCTGACAATAAATCAAACATATTAGATGTAGGGATATTGTAATTCCCCAATCCTTTATGTCTCTTCCTTGCAGGGGATCCTACACTTGTAGTCGCCATTTTCAAGAGTGCGCTCTAGGGCTTGCTCCAATGAGGGCTAGACTGAGACTCTTTTGTGTAAGTTGGCTACTGTCAGTTTCCTGTGATTTGTGATGCTAATGTATTCCATCTCTTCGATATGTAACCGCGCTAAGATGACGCGAGTCGGACTTTTTAAACAATATAAATACTTATAAAAAAATTATTTTGTGTAGAAATGTTATGTTATTGTAAATTAACCTTTGTTATTCAGGAAAAAGTTTGGCACTCATACATTTTTGCTGAAGTGCGTGGGCACGATACCTGGGACGGTAAGAGGAAATTGAACTGTAAAATAAGTATTCTATTTTCTCTATTTACCTAGAAAATAGAGAACCTTGAATGAGTAGTTATTTACCTAGAATGAGTATTCTGTTTTTTCATTGATTTTTTTTTAAAAATAAATTAAAAGTAAAATGAGTTTCCTAATTTTTCATTAGCGCGGTTCCTCTCTCCCTTCATTGGGAAGAACCCCGCTTATAAGGTTGACCTCATGAAACAATCCGGAAGTGCCTACTAGAAAATTTTACGTTTCAGAACCCCTAGAGAACGAAAATAACGGTGGTTCAAATTTGTGTATATATATATATATGTATATATATATATATATATATATATACATATGTATCTATATATTTGTCTGTTCTCGCTTTCCTGGCCTCAGTAATGGTCCGATTTTGATTAAATTTGGTACACAAATCTTTCTCATAATTTGAAAGGTCAAGTTTGTTAACCAGCAGAATCCGTCCACCGGAAAATGGTTTTCAGGGCGAAATTTGTGCGAAAAAAATATTTACGCTTACATCATGTGCTTGTAAGTACTCATTATATTGGCTTATTGGGCTAGTAAAATGAATGAAACCATTTTTTAAGGCGATAGCTTTGACCGTTTTCGAGAAATGTGGAAAAATATTTGTTGAATCAAGTTTTTGGTCTGGGAACTTAGAATCATGGTATTCATTTAAAATATTTTCTGTATGTTTGAAATTCATGTAAACAAATATGTTTTAATTTTGGTTACGGTCGGAGTTAAGGAAGGATTAGAATAAAATATTTTATTTTTAGACATGAAAAGTTTTGGGAACCTCTTATATTTTCCTTAATATCTCGAAAACGGTTGGAAATCTTGGTAAGCGGAAGGTAACCATTGAAAAGCTTACTAAAAGATTCTGAAGTAATTTTCGATTAGGTGATGTCAAATGGAGAAATAAGCGCTTAAAACTTCAAATGTGTTTGTTTTGTTCTTTTAAACGGGTTTTTGTACTTGTTTAGCTCACTTTTTAATTGGTTGTTTTTTTTTTTTAATTGGAATTATTTTTAGAATTAGTACTATAGTAGAAGAGTACAAGAAAATGTAAAACGTTTTGATATTTTTCAAATCAATGAACAGTAAGATTAGTATCTCTAGGAGTGGATGAAGGGTGCTGCCTGACCCTTTTTCTGTCAGGTAGAGGTGAGGATCTGGGCGGACCTATTTGAGGTCATAAATTATTTCATGAAAGGTCTAACCAAAATTATAACTGTTTCTATTTCAACCTTTCCACATGACATTAGGATTAAGAACGGAACCTGGCTAAGATGATGCAGTTCCTGCGAGTCGGACTTTATATGGACTTATAGAGCCTTCCATAAAAATGAGGCCAGGTTTGAACTCAGTGTTTTATTACAGGCAGATTGTTTTCCACCCTTGTCCATTTCTGTTGGCAGTCGTGCCGGTACAGAAGATAGGCGGTAGAAATTCCCTCTGTTACAACCTTATGAGTAGGAGGTTCCAAACGTTTTTGGACATTGGCTAAGCATTGAAACATATTAAACACTAGCTCTCTTGTCTAACCTCTCAAAGCCTTGTCTAGTCCGTGCTGTTGCTTTAAATGGAATTTTGCTAATAGCGGAACTGTCTGGAACATTTATCAAGATTTCGTGGATGCGGATTCGAAATTTTCCCTCCATTTAAATAGGTTAAAATAGTGGACGATATTTTCCGAGTTACCTTACACAGATTGCGGTTATTCTTATACGTGTAAATTTGGGGCATTGCAAACCGAACCACGCCACCAAATAAAAAGAAAATAGGACCGTTAGATTTTGCACTCTCTTTGAACAGATATTGCTTGTTAGAGAGAAATCCAATCGTATGTGAAAAAAACAAAACAAAAACATTGTTTTTAATGAATGCTACCTCCTTAAGACTTTTTTTGTGAAACACAAAACTTGAAACTCGTGCGGCAACTTTTCTCTTCAGCGATGTGACCTGTTTTCTTATCTGTAACAATTCCGTGGTATGTTGACAGAAAAGCTTATGAGTAAAGTGCGTGAAGACTGTTGACTTCACAGGAGTTGTCTAGTATATCTGAGAGGGCCTCTGCTTACTGATGGCCTCATTGTGTTTATCTTAATCAGCTGTAATCTAGATAAGAAAGCCAACATGGCTTCTGTTAACACGTTCAGCCTGTGAGCACAATCTTAAACTCCACGCCTGGGAGAGGAATTCGCCCGGTTAACTCTCTCTCATTTAGAAACTATTATTGACCTTGGCATGCCTTTTTACTATTTATTTTTACTAAGGTCATTAGCACTAGCCTGATTAACTATTCCGACAACATAAGTACATTTTCGAGAACTAGATTTTTGATTTCG
The DNA here is from genome assembly GCA_946811695.1 of Gonocerus acuteangulatus. Lineage (NCBI taxonomy): Eukaryota > Metazoa > Arthropoda > Insecta > Hemiptera > Coreidae > Gonocerus > Gonocerus acuteangulatus. Next base: position 148,886,396 of record OX328123.1, on the reverse strand, counting down.
GTTAATCAAAAATATGGAGATTAATTGGAATTTTCAATTTTCGATAACACTTGGATAAGAGAGATAAATAAAAAGAACACGATAAAATACAAAAGTTCTTGGAATTTTGCCGTAATTAGGCCTATACCGAAGACGTTCGCTAGGAAATTCATAAAGCTCAGAATTCAAAAATTTCCCCCGAAAGAATGAATGAATGAAAACAATACTTTATTCTGGGACTTCGTCGCATAAGAATAAAAATAAATACAAAATAAACAAATTTAACCTAAAAATATGAATATTAATAAAGAAAAAACAAAAGTATAAAAAAAAAGAATACAAATATTATAAGTAAAGTATTAAATAATAAAATAAAATATAAGTAAATATGTCCATAAATTATAGTTGGATTGGGGCAATGATGATACAATGTTCAGAGGAGGATGGGAATATAATTAGATAGTTTAAAATGAACAAATAAATATTAAAAAATGAAAAAGATATTAAAGAAATGGGGGCTAAAAAAGGATATGAATAAAAATAAATACATAAACACGAGAAGAAAACAACGATGTAATTTACAAAGCTAAAATGGTCTTCCTGGTGGTCAAATCTTAAGAAGCGTCTTCCTGGGAGGATAGGAGAAAAGCAAAGAGGCGGGATTTAAATACAGGAAGGAAGGAGAGTGTCGAATGGAAAGAGGGGTAGAGTTCCAGAAGGAGGAGGCTCGGGAGATGAAGGAACGGTCAAAGAAGGCTGTTTTATGAGTGGGAGGATAGAGATCGGAGGGACGGGAACGGATACCACGGGAATGGGCAGAAGATTCAAACTGAAGGAGGTTGTAGACTATAGGAAGGGGATTTGGAAGAAATGGTTTGGTAAAGGAAGGAACCTAGGAAGTATTGTCGTCGAATTGATGGAAATAACCACTTCAACTCGGAATACCAGTGTGAAATATGGGCATCCCTGGGGGTATCGATGATAAATCTGAGAAAACTGTTCATTAATCGCTTAAGACGATCCTCAAGCTCCCCAGTGAACCCTCCATACACCAGGCAACCGTAGTGGAAGTGGGGGAACACAAGAGAAGACACAAGAAGCTGACGTGTAGGAGTAGGGAGGAGGTGACGGGAACGGTTTAATAGTTTAAGGGTGGCTATGGAGTGGCGAGGGATTAGGGATAAGTGATTTTAAAATACAAAAGTTCTTGGAATTTTGCCGTACTTAGGCCTATACCGAAGACGTTCGCTAGGAAATTTATAAAGCTAGCTCAGAATTCAAAAATTTCCCCGGAAAGAACATTCCTCCGGGACCTCTTCGGTTTGAAAAAAAATCTTGACTTTTCCTGCAATTTTCGTTTCGTTCAATATAAGGAGCAATACTCAACGTCTGGCTCATTGGGCGCTTGTGGTTGGCATGTCTGGTTTTATTTTATTTTCACCCATTTTTAATTTTCCGCTCATTAGAAATAGTGAGAGCGCGCTGAGTAAATAGGTCTGCCGCGGTGTGGTCGTCTAAAATACCTTTAGGCTGTCGTCAAGTGCTCGTGACCATGGACACTATATATATATTTATATATATATATATATATATATATATATATATATATATATATAGATATACATACATATATATACACATATATATATATATATACATATATAAAAATGAAAATGATTTCTTAGGTTCTCGAAATTGTTAAAAATTGAATTAAACAACAATCATTCATTGCGTGTATATACAGGGTGTCCCATAAATGTCTAGTCATATTGTGAGGGGTGATAGAGGACCCTTAGGGGAACAAAAAATGTTCTATGACGATTTCCCGAATTCTCGGCCATAAGGGAGAAAACGTCGTTTTATCGTTTTTTTAAGACAAACGTGATTTTTAGAAGAATAATCGTTGTAGCTCCAGCCCCGGTGGTTCTACTAGAAAGAAAGTGAAACCAATCGAAAGCTGAGTAAATTTACTATAAGACTAGTTAGGAATAAACTTAAAAATAAATTAATCTAAGTATGTCAATCTAACCAGAAGAAAGCTATTCTAAGTTTCCTGACATTTTCTTCATATTTATTAACAGCGTTGCTCTTCAACGGGCTGGATCTGAGATTTCCGGCTTTCAGGAAAACTTATTCATTTAATCAGCTTTCTATTCATGTCTCACAACCCTGTGTTATTGAATTATGTGGATGAATTAAGAACAAAAGTTTAAAAAAAAACATGGATCTGTGAAAAGAAAATTAAATTTTCTTCTTTAGTTTATTTAAATATCTTAAAAGAAATATTTATTTTTATAAACATTAACTTTAATATTAAGTAAATATTTACTTAAAAAAATTAATTTCACAAAAAAAAATTCATATTTATTTCAATTTTTTAAATTATTGTAACTGCTCAAAATGAGCTCCTCCTTCTACCCTACATAGTCTACTTTTTTTAATAACTGCATCTCCTGCTCTTCTTATTTCCATTTTCTCCCTCTTCATCTCCTCACATTTAAGAATGATTTTGTTCTCTAAATCCTCCCTGGTATCCACTGCCTCACTGTAGACCATTGTCTTCAATTTTCCCCATAAATAGAAATCCATAGGGGTTAAGTCAGGGCTTCGGGGAGGCCACCTTACCGGCCCATACCGCCCAATCCACCTGTCTTCATAGTTTCTTATGAGCCACTGCTTGACTGGTCGGCTACTATGGGCTGGACACCCGTCCATTTGAAACCAGCTGTTTTGCCTAACTTCCAGTGGTATGTCGTCCATAAGGTTTGGAAGGTCATTTTCTAGAAGGTGAAGAAAAGTCTCAGAATTAAATCTATCTGGCAGAAATACTGGGTCCAGGAGATGGCCATTAATGAACCCCAACCACACATTAACCTGCAAAATTATTATTTTTATCCAGATAACTATTTGAACAAATTTTTATGGGTATTTACAATTAAAAAACAAATGTTTTACCTTGAATTGATACTGATGGCTACGCTTGTGAACCGCCCTAGGATTCTCGTGAGCCCATGTGTGGTTGTTGTGGTAATTAAATATACCATCTCTAATAAATAAGATGTACATTGAGATTTATTTGCACTAATAAGTCTTTCCCATGAAATAAACATTTTGAAATTAACACCTTGTAAAAGTGGATTCATCTGTCCACAAAATGTCTCTTAAAAACTGTGGTTCTTCGTCTACTTTATTAATTAACCACTTACAAAAATCTGTTCTCGCACGTTGGGCCCTCTCAAGCAAAGGATGGATGGGGTTGAAATGATAAGGATATCTGAAACAATCGTGACGTTTCACTAATACAATTCATAAATATGTAAATGATAGATACAAATAACAAATGTCTTGGCAATACCTGTTGTCTTCCTGCAAAGCGCGATGTACTGCCATACGCGACACACCTAGCCTTGTGGAAGCTCTCCTCACACTCAATGTTGGGTCAACATCAAAGGAATTTAACACCACTGCATCTTGTCTTTGTTGAGGACGGCCAGGTGGCCTGGCCGGGTTAAACATCCCAGTCTCACCCGAACGACGGTAGACATCCAGAATAGTCTGATAATTGGGCAGTCACCTTCGAGGAAATCGCCTACCGTATTCCTCTACTGCCCCCCTACCGCTTCCGTTGGCAAAACCGTAACAAAATATCATGTCACGGTACTCAATATTTGAAAACGGCATTTTGTACTGACAATACTCTAACTACTGTAACCTGATATGAATAGGTCAGAACCATGTCTAGGATTTGTTTGGTTTCTTCTAGGCTCAAGGGATTATTGAGATAAGAGTGATCAAGCCGATAATAGAACTGTTTTCTTTTAAACTTTTGTTCTTAATTCGTCCACATAATTCAATAACACAGGGTTGTGATACATGAATAGAAAGCTGATTAAATGAATAAGTTTTCCTGAAAGCCGGAAATCTCAGATCCAGCCCGTTGAAGAGCAACGCTGTTAATAAATATGAAGAAAATGTCAGGAAACTTAGAATAGCTTTCTTCTGGTTAGATTGACATACTTAGATTAATTTATTTTTACGTTTATTCCTAACTAGTCTTATAGTAAATTTACTCAGTTTTCGATTGGTTTCACTTCCTTTCTAGTAGTACCACCTAGGACGGAGCTACAACGATTATTCTTCTAAAAATCACGTTTGTCTTAAAAAAACGATAAAACGATGTTTTCTCCCTTATGGGCGAGAATTCGGGAAATCGTCATAGAACATTTTTTGTTCCCCTAAGGGTCCTCTATCACACCTCACAATATGACTAGACATTTATGGGACACCCTGTATATATATATATATATATATATATATATATATATATATATATATATATATATACACGCAATGAATGATTGTTGTTTAATTAAATTTTTAACAATTTCGAGAACCTAAGAAATCATTTTCATTTATATATATATATATATATATATATATATATATATATACACGCAATGAATGATTGTTGTTTAATTCAATTTTTAACAATTTCGTGAACCTAAGAAATCATTTTCATTTTTTTTTAAATTTTTTTAGAGAGCCGCCATGAATAACATATTTTTGGGGGCCATCTGAAAAAATGGTTCAGTGCCACTGCACTGAAGGGTTAGTTAGAATCTATTCAAGAAAAAATATCTTATAATCAAAAGTCCCTTTTGTTGAACGTCTTAATTTGGTAAAATCCGTCTCCTAACGGATCAATCGCGTTTATTCGTACAATATCTCATTTTTAGCGCGGTTCCTCCCCCATAGGGAGGAACCCCGCTTATAAGGTTGATACAATGAAACAATCCGGAAGTGCCGACTAGAAAATTTCGCGTTTCAGAACCCCTAGAGACCGAAAATAACGGTGGTTCAAATGTGTATATATATTTGTCTGTTCGCTCATTTCTGGCTTCCCTAATGGTCCGATTTTGATGAAATTTGGTACAAAAATCCGTCGTCCAATTTGAAAGGTCAAGTTCGTTAACAAGCAAAATCCGCGCACTGGAAGATGGCGTTTGGGGCGAAATTCGCGCAAAAAAAATCGTAACGCTTACGTTTTTGAGTTCATATGCTCGTAAGTACTCGTTTTATAGGCTTCTTGGCCAATAAAAACGAATGAAACCATTTTCAAGGCGATAGCTTTAACCGTTTTGGAGAAAATTGGAAAAATAGTTGTTGAATATCGTTTTTGGTTTGGGTACTTAGAATCATGGAATTCAGTTGAAATATTTTTTGCATGTTTGAATTTCATCATAACTAACATGTTAAACTTTTGGTTACGTTTGGAGTTAAGGAAGGGTTAGAATAAAATATTTTATGAACAGACATGAAAAGTTTTGGGAACTTCGTATAATTTCATTTATATCTCGAACACGGTTGGGAAATCGTGATAAGTGGATAGAAATTATCTGAAAGCTTTATAAATTCTCTACAAAAAAGATTCTGAAACAATTTTTGATTAAGTGATGTCAATCGGAGAAATAAGTGCTTAAACTTTGAAGTAATTGATTTCGTTTATTCGAACAGTTCTTTTTGCCTGTTTCTATTCCTTGTTATTTTTTAATTGCTTATAGTTGGGTAATGTATTTGACAATAAAACAGATTAGGTAAAATAAGAAAAACAATTCATTGTTAGAAATATAGCTTGCCAAGAGAAAGAGATTCGATGACGTCTTTTGAATATTTTCAATTGCCTTAATGCTGTTGGTTTTTTTTTATTTTATTTTTCAATTGATTTTATTTGTAGAATTATTACTATAGTAAAAGAACACAGGAATATAAGAAAAATTTTGATATTTTCCAATTCCTTGAAACGTATGAAATGAAGTATCGGTAGAACAGGATTCTAGGGTTCTGGCGGACCAGGACCAGGTAAAGCCATAAAACCCTTTGAACAAAGGCCGAGGAAAATATTATCCACAATGGTTGCTTAACTGTCAACCTTTGTCTTCCTCTGCCTCCCGGCATTTCCATTGGTATGTTGTATCTTATTTCTTTGTAAAATTAATTAATTTTACTATTAGCTACTATAGTTTTCATTGGTATGTAGTTTCTTACTTCTTTGTAAAATCAATTAATGTTACTATAAGCACCTTTACTTATATAAACTTCAGTAAAATAGCCTTTTTTTTCTTCTTTTTCTGTTATGTTTCTACTGATTTTCATTCTACTCATTCTAAGAATTTAAGACGAAATTGTTCTTTTATAATAAGTTAATTGTATTTATAGTTCTGTTACTTATCTCAATTATAAACTTTTTTTTTTTTTTTTTTTTTTGTTTCTGTATTAATTTCTGTTTTTCTTGTCATTTTAGCTGACGAAGGCTAAAACAAAGCGACGAAGCTTTTTAACAAAAATCTTATTGAGGTTTATTTAGCCGAATCCCCACCGTTCCATCTTTACTTATCATCCATCTTCATGGGAAAAATATTATCTGTTTCTATTCTAAGCTTTTCAAATGACAATAGGGATATGAACAGGAACCGCGCTAAGATGATGCAGTTCCTGCGAGTCGGACTTTTTTTTCTTCTTTTTCTGTTATGTTTCTATTGATTTTCATTCTACTCATTCTAAGAATTTAAGACGAAATTGTTCTTTTATAATAAGTTAATTGTATTTATAGTTCTGTTACTTATCTCAATTATTATTATTTTTTTTTGTTTCTGTATTAATTTCTGTTTTTCTTGTCATTTTAGCTGACGAAGGCTAAAAGAAAGCGACGAAGCTTTTTAACAAAAATCTTATTGAGGTTTCTTTAGCCGAATCCCCACCGTTCCATCTTTACTTATCATCCATCTTCATGGGAAAAATATTATCTGTTTCTATTCTAAGCTTTTCGAATGACAATAGGGATATGAACAGGAACCGCGCTAAGATGATGCAGTTCCTGCGAGTCGGACTGTTTTCTTTGTTGAGCACCGAATGCCCATGAATCCTACGTGTGGAGTCATGACTCGAGAGGGTCTGGACACGTCAGGTGACTGAGATGAAGTGCTTAAGTTCACTGATTGGTCAGAATGTTTACCAGTCCTCAGCGCGGTGCTACGACCAACACTTTATTCTGCTCTTCAAAGTCTACTGCAAGTCATTCAGATCCAAGGCAAGTCTCGTCTTGAATTCTTTGCACTGTCATAACTCTCTCAGATTCGTTGAATGAATGAGTCAATGCACTCGGACTGGGGGTGTTTGTCCTGCAGAGGTTCTTAAATCCAACCAATAAGAAGCATGATGACACTAGAGGAATGCTGTCTGTTTGCATTCTTCGATAGAGAGTGTCGTGAATATCGGGCAGGACAAAACAGAAAAGGCAATTTATTTATCTCAGGATTATGAGATGGGGGCTACGTTGGGTGCAGGAACGTGTTACCGAGGAACTAACCACTGCTAAATTGTTACGACCTCTGCGGAATAGTAAGATGTGACTTCTTAGAAATATATATATATATGTATATATATATATATATATATATATATATATATATATATATATATATATAAATATGCATTTTACCGCTGTTCCTCCCTCCCTCTATAGGGAGAATCTCCGCATATAAGGTTGAACTCATGACGCAATCTGGAAGAGCCGACTAGAAACTTTAACGTTTCAGAACCCCTAGGGAACGAAAATAACGGTGGTTCAAATTTGTATATTTATATGTCTGTTCGCGCTCTAAGTCAGCGAATAATGGTCTGACTTTTATGAAATTTGGTACAAAAATCTTTCGACTAATTTGAAAAATCAAGTTCGTTAACTAGCAGAATCCGTTCAGCGGAACATGGTTATTGGAGCGAAATTTGCGCGAAAAAAATCGTTAAGCTTACATCATGTGCTTGTAAGTACTTGTTTTTATAGGCTTCTTGGCCTAGGAAAACGAATGAAACCATTTTTTAGGCCTAACTTTAACAGTTTTCGAGAAAAGCGGCAAAATATTCGTTGAATCAAGTTTTCGTTTTAGGTACTCAAAATCATGAGATTCAGTTCGAATATTTTCTACATGTTTGAAATTCGAATAAACAATGATGTTTAAATTTTGGGTGTGTTTGGAGTTAAGGAAGGATTAAAATAAAATATTTTAGCGGTTTTGATAAGCGGAAGGTTACCATTCGAAAGCTTACTGAATAAAATAAAAAAGGCTTTGAAAACATTTTTCATTAGGCGATGTCATTCGGCGAAATCAGCGCTTAAAAATTCAAACTTTGTTCTTTTGGATCTTTTTTAGTTGTTGTTTAACTCACTTTTTAATTTTTGTCTCTTTCCCTCCGTTTTTTATTGCTTTTTATTTTTGTAATTGCTTGTATTAGGAAAATGTTTTTGTCTGTAAAACTGGATACGTAAAATGAGTACCAATTTTCTGTTAGAAATAGATGAGTTAAGAGGCTATTTTCTAAGCTAAGGACCTGGCTTACTCCCCCACCTTATAGCCTAGGTCTATCCGAGGGGTATCGTACGCTACCCTCATATAATAGTTTCGGGATCGAATCTCCCAATACTACGTTATATTTTATTTAACTTTTTAAAATTATTTTGTGAAATAATTTTGTGTGATCTTTCTCCAGCGGCCTTGCTTCTCCTTTCTTCGCGATATTTCGCCAGTTTCGTCTCTGGATTCTTCTGGGTGTCATTCATCCTTGCTGGTTGGTGAGGGAATGAGGCTATCCTGAATGACAACAAGAAGATGCCGGAGAGGAATCTGGCGAAATATTGCGCAGAAGCAGGACGCATCACAACAAACGCATGTAATTCTCAGCGAAATAGTTTAAAACAAAACATGTTTACGCTTTTTCTATAGGAAGGAAACCCATTTATGATGTCGAATTAAAATATTTGAGTGTGCCTTTACCGTTAAATAAATATTTATGTTCTATGGACACGCGTTGATTAATTAGCTTATGCGCATTGCCACAGCTATCAGGACTTATTATGACATATGACAATGACTTATAAGGTAATAAGAAGAATAATTAAGACAAATACTGCATGAGAGAAGATATGCTGTGACGAGTGTATACTGGCCGAGAACAGGTCGCTGTGAAAGGCCTTACATACCAAATGGGGATACCACAATCACAAACCACTCCACACAACTTTATATCCACAATGGCCTCCTTTTAACTTATCTGTCTTATTTATGTCATTATCAGTCTTATCTCAATTCCTTCTAGCACATTACGAAGAAATGTATCTGTTGTGGTTAGAGTAATGTGAAAACATGCAACGTTTGTTCCAATCTTCATCGATTCCAGCTACTAAATAAGAAAAATGACCCTCTACAAATGTGTGAATATATACATATATATATATATATATATATACATATATATATATATATATAAGTATATATATATACACTCATTGTATATTTGTTTACGCTGTTCCCTCTCCCCAAATAGGGATGAACGACGCTTATGGCGTTGCCCTTAAGACGAAATCGGATGGTGCCAAAGAGAAATATCAATGTTTCAGGCTGCATGGAAGCCACCACGAAAATTGTATGTGGTTCAAAAAAAGTTATATAATAAAAAACTATATCTATGTAATGAAAGAAATTAAGGTATTTTTATGGTATGTATACACACACACGTATATATATATATATATATATATATATATATATATATATATATATATATATATATATATACACACATATATATGTATACACACACACATAAATATGTATGTATGTATATATATATATATATATATATACATATACATACATATATATATATATATATACAGGGTGTCCCGTAAATGTCTAGTCATATTGTGAGGGGTGATAGAGGACCCTTAGGGGAACAAAAAATGTTCTATGACGGTTTCCCGAATTCTCTCCCAGAAGGGAAAAAACGTTGTTTTATTGTTTTTTCGAGACAAACGTGGTTTTTAGAAGAATAATCGCTCCGTCCCAGGTGGTACTACTAGAAAGGGAGTGAAACCAATCGAAAGCTGAGTAAATTTACTATAAGACTAGTTGGAAGTAAACGTAAAAATGAATGAATGTAAGTATGTATATCCTACCAAAAGAAAGCTATTCTAAATTTCCTGACATTTTATTGATATTTCATTCAAGCGTTACTCCTCAATGGGCAGGATCTGAGATTTCCGGGTTTCAGAAAAACTTCTACATTTAACCAGCTTTCCATTCATGTATCACAACCCTGTGTTATTGAAGTATTTGAACGGTTTAAGAACAAAAGTTTTAAGAAAAACATGGATCTGTGAAAAGAAAATTATATTTTTTTCTTCAGTTTATTCAAAGAGCTGAAGAGAAATATTTATTTTTATAAATGTTTACATAAATATTTAATTAAAACACAAATGAAAAAATTATCCTAAAACAGTAAATAAATAAAATACACTTATATTTTGAATTTATTAATTACAGTAACTAATACTGGGTCCAGGAGGTGGCCATTAATGAACCCCAACCATACATTAACCTCAAAAATTACTATTTTTGGGGGTCTCCCGTGGTCTAATGGCTAGCGCCTTGGATTCATAAGCGGGAGATGGTGGGTTCGATTCCTAACCTCCGGCAGGAATTTTATCATCCCACGGCTCGCTGGTAAAATTCCTGGCTGCACCCTGGATGTCGGCGCTAATGACCTAGATGTAGATGCGCCGGTTAAAAAAAAAAAAAAAAAAAAAAAAAAAAAAAAAAAAAAAAAAAAAAAAAAATTACTATTTTTACCTAGATCACGCATTTGTACACATTTTTACAGGTAATTTATATTTAGAAAAGAAATGCTTTACCTTGAATTAATACTGATGGCTGGGCTTGTGAAACTCACTGGGATTCTCGTGAGCCCATGCGTTTTTGTTGTGGTAATTAAAAATTCTATCCCTCATAAATAAGAATTACATAGTCCTGTAAAAATGTGTTGAAATGCGTGATATAGGTAAAAATAATAATTTTTGAGGTTAATGTATGGTTGGGGTTCCATAATGGCCGCCTCCTGGACCCAGTATTAGTCACCTGAATTAATAAATTCAAAATAAATGTGTATTTTAATTATTTACTGTTTTAGGATTTTTTTCATATTCGTGGAAGTAATTTTTTTTATTGTTATAAGTAAATATTTACTTAATATTTATGTAAACATTTATAAAAATAAATATTTCTCTTCAGCTTTTGGAATTAATTGAAGAAAAGAAATTAATTTTCTTTTCACAGATCCATGTTTTTTTTTAAACTTTTGTTCTTAAACCGTTCAAATACTACAGTAACACAGGGTTGTGATACATGAAGGGAACGCTATATATATATATATATATATACTATCGGCATATATATATATATATATATATATATATATATATATATATATATATATATATATATATATGTATATGCCGATAGTTGTGACAATGCTTGTTTTTACGCTACTCGAACATCAGACGCATTCAAACATTCCAATCCAAGGTCGTAAGAACTATAGTCAATGCTCCCTTCTACGTTTCCAACCTCAACCTTCATAAAGACCTCAATATCCCTTTCGTTAAAGATGTTGTATTATCCAGATTCCAACGTTTCCATACTAAACTTTCCACTCATCAAAATCCTGGAGTCCTCTCCCTATCAAGCGCCACCCACCCACTCTTTCCACCGAGGCGACTCAAAAGACATTGGCCTAGACATCTTCAAGTGCGACAATTTTCTATGGCTCGCCGATCTCTCTTCGACTCCAGCCACTGGTCGGAGCAGAAGGGAGCTTGTGTAGGCACCTCTCAACGTCATCTGAGCGTCTTTCTGGCGTTAATCGTGGATGAAGTTGGGAGGTCTTGAGCACAGAACCTTCATAGTGTATCATATTACCAGATGTATTTATATACAGGATGTAATAATCAATAAAGAAATATATATATATATATATATATATATAACAAAAAAAAAAAAAACTAAACTTGGTAAACAGAAATTCCGTGACCAACAATTCGTTTAGCAAGAAAATTAAGGATTTAAGAAAGGGTGTTTACTCCAAAATATCAATGTCATCGATTTTAATATTGCAACGAAACTCAGTCTAAAACACGCGAAAATAAAGGTAAAAGCGTTCTAGAAATATGAGGGAAATAAATAAATTAAGATAATAATTACATACTTGGGCGTGACCAGTACCTGAATGGGTGACCGACCACGTGCTGTTGGCATTATAAAAGGGTGGCAACCTATAGATAGCCCGGCGCTAATGGCCAAGTTGTAGATGCGCCGTAAAAAAAAAAAAAAAAAATAATTACATACTAACATAACGTAAAGCCTTTTATATTTGTTTATCAATATAAACAAATATAATATATGTTATTTTTGTGTACTTAAATGTTTCTATTTTATTCGTGACGAGACATACTTTTTTTTCATCAATTAGAACTGAGGAAATGTATTAATCACTTGGATAATCGGGGATTATTCGATTATAAAAATGAGATACACATTTCTACGATCTCATAAAACCAAGCAGATGGCAGGATCTCTCCTTGGGTGATATTGATAAGATCGAAATCGCTCTTTGGATGATATATAGAACTCAATCAGAGAGCCAACCCAATTATTATTAAATATCAAGGATCCTTACGCATATATCAAATTACATAACAGTTACTTAATAGTTATTGACCAACTGTTATATATTCAGTAACTGTAACTGGTTAGTTTTATATTAATAACTGTTTACATATACGTACAACAGTTATTAATATAGTAGTAATACTGAAATAATTATTCAGCAATTAAAACATAAGATCATTATATCGACTTCACAGAACATAATTATTAAACAATACTCCTAACTTTAAAGATGGGTAGAGCATGATTTTAGCATATTCTGTTGATGTTTCACTTATGAAAGAATTTCTAAGCTTCTGGAAAAATAACTCTCGTAAAGATCAAAATTTATAATAATGCATACATCATTGATACATATTTTTTCCTTCCTCCAGATAATTCGGTATAATAAAACCCTAAAGTATGAACAAATAAGTTAGTTAACCACTAATATCGGACCATTAGGCGCGAGTTTGTATCTCACCCCCCTTAGATTCTTTTAATTTTTATACTTTGACACCGGGGAAAATACCAAACTAAAATCTTGATTCATAAGCGCCCCCATCTCTCGCTTATGAATCTAGATTTTAGTTTGGTATTTTCCCCGGTGTCAAAGTATAAAAATTAAAAGAATCTTTTAGAACTTCTCAAAAATCACTACACTTCCAAAAAAAAAATCCTGTAGGCTGCCGAATCTCACAAAAGTTGTCAAATTCAATCAGCTTTTTAACAGTATACTTATAACTGAGATTATCCCATTTTATAACGTAATTGGAATTCTAGAGTGGAAAGACATCAAATAAATAAATGTAATATTATTTTTATTTTCGTGGTATTATCAGAAATAAATGAAAATTATTCATGATGAAATTGATTATATTAAGCATTACATAAAATTTGAATAAAATAAAAAAAAACATAGATAATTCTGAACTTTCCTACAACTGGCCTCTTTTAAGAACACACTGACCTGGTGTGTTGCCACACGTTCGGGGAACGTGCTTCTTCCCGGATTATGGATAAACTATCCGGCCGCTGGATTATACTAGTCTAATACCAGTCCGGCACCAATGTGTTAATTTCTACTTTTTGAATTGACAATGCGGTTTGAATGAGATTCATGTGAACATTAGACATTCATTAGTCTTAATTTAATGCTGATTTCAAAAATGTAATGAAACGTTTAAAAAAATGTGTACAATTAGAGAAAATTGGAGTTTCACTGCAAAAAAACTTTTGTCTGGTTTCACTTCCTGAAGTATTGTCAATTACTGGTTATACACCCTTTATATGTAATGATTGTTCTGATCGAATCGCTAAAGTTACCATTGCTCACGAATAAATATAAAAAAAAAATATATTTTATAAAAAAAGATCTGTAGGTCTCAAGAATCAACGCCCTCTGGCTCGAGCCATAATCATATCAATCCATTATACATATATGTATATATATATATATATATATATATATATATATATATATAAAACAGGCAAATTTACAAATTTGAACCAATGCAATGGTAACAGTGCACTGTTAGAATCTGAAACGAAGACTTCTATTCGGCACTTCTGGAATGCGTTTTAAGGTCAATCTCAAAAGCGGGGTTTCTCCCTATGGGGGGAGGGAGGAAACGCGTTAAAAAATAGTAATCTCATTATGCTTCCTAAATATTTCTCCCCTCACGCAAAACGGGTTAAGATTTACAATATATGCTTTATTAAGATATATTATTCAACTTAATTATTTACTCTGTAATAATTTTATTATAATGGCTTTCCTATGTCAACTTTTCCAGAGGCAAATGGACGTTTAGACCTCCAAAAAAAATATTTCACGGTACTAAAATGTTCCCCGTACAGACATAACTCTGCCAAAGCGAATTCACCAACTTTCTTTATAGCCGCCAGTGTAATAAATGTAGGAAGAGGTTAACATGAGTTAAACCCATTGCACACCCAATAAATCTAACTCCTTCGCGAGGTAATTCGATCCCTTGAGTTATCTTCCTCCTGTAATGGGTGGCCATTCAACGGATAGCCCCCGGCAAATCGTGGCTTGGGTGCGAACCCAGGCGAGCATTTTATTAGACCACCAACTCGGATACAACTTCTGGGGTCTCGCAAGGCATATCACTCAGATCTACTTTTTTTTCTTCGTTATTCAATATATATTGATTTCTTTGATTATATTAGCAGAATTGATTTACGTGATGTAATATAAATTGCTTCGTGATTATCATTTATTAATTTGTTTTTGACAACTCATTCGATTTTAGCAACACCAGACATTTAATGCAAACTTCCAAAACTAGATTAGCTTGATGAGAAGCGTTGCGCATCCTCTATAGGAGTCTACTGTACTCAGAACGCTAAACAAAAATGTATATACCTAAGTTTGAAAGAATGGTCCAGCGTGTAAAATAATTTAATCTCAATCCGTCTTTTAGCACTTTCCTCCGAAGGAAAGTAGCTATTGAGGTTGGACTCATGACGGAATTTTTGAAAAATGTCTTCAAATCTTTATCGATCCTACCTAGTAGACACCGAAAATGATCCCCGTTAAAATTATTTTTATTGTTTTTATTTTTTTTTTTAAATTGTTCTTTATTGATAATTTACAATCTGTACAGTTAATGTACAATAAGTAAATATGGTCACCTATACATAAAACACAGTGAATAAGATGAGGGGAGAAGGCAGACATTACTGCCACTCCCAGTGAAAGTTATGGTATTTCTTATTTTAATTAAAACTTGGTCTCTTTTTTAAACTATATACATTATTTACACTATTTACATTACTTTATAAGACAGGCTAATTAACCAGTTGTAAATTGTCTCGTGGCCAATGGCGGCGAAGGCGTCGAGGAGGATTATCTGGGATGACATGGGAAGAGAGGGATCTGCCAAGAGGATTGGGGTGGGCTGGAAGTTTAGAGAAAAAGGTCAGGAATCGGGATTTGGCTAAATCATAAACGAAGGGTATTTCAGTGTCTCGATGGATGGTTAGGTTTGAGACGTAGAAAGGAGCGTTGAGGATTTTACGAAGGACTTTGGATTGGAAACGTTGGATAATGTTTATATTTGATGGCTTAGCTGATCCCCATAGTTCTATGCCGTATGTCCATATCGGTCTTATTATGGCCTTGTATATTGTCAGTTTGTTTTTTGTGACTAGTTTTGATTTGAGTCCAATTAGTCGTCGGAGAAGTCCGAAGCGTTTGTTCAGTTCTTGTCTCTTGTGTTTTATGTGTGTTTTCCAGGTAAGTCGCTTGTCGAGGTGGAATCCTAAATATCGAACCTCGTTAGATTGGGGTATTGGGATATTGTGGATTGTTACAAGAGGGCACTGAGCTCGTCACAGGGCGAAAGTTACATGCGTACAGTTCTCTGGGTTCAATTGAATCCTCCATGCGTTGACCCATTTCTCGACGTCATTGAGGTAGTTTTGAAGTTTTCAGATGCCAATTTAGGGTCGGGAGAGGATATAAGGAATGCAGTGTCATCGGCAAATGTACAAGTGACGATATTTGGGGTTGTTGGGGTATCTGACGTAAATATAGAATAAAGGAGAGGAGCTAGGATAATGCCTTGGGGAACACCTGCTTTAATGGTTCGAGGAAAGGAAATTGAAAAGCCGTATTTGATATGGAATGTACGATTTTCTAGATATGATTTTAGGATAAGATAGAAATGGAAGGAATGTTTTGAGTTTGTAAAGGAGTCCTGTATGCCACACTCGATCAAAGGCCTGTGCCACATCAAGAAAGACACCGGAACAAAAACTTTTTTGCTCAAGTGTTGAGGAAATAGTGTCAACTACACGGAAGACTTGTTGGGTAGTGGAATGCTGGGAACGGAAGCCAAACTGGTGATCAGGAATTTTATCGCTTGAGTTTACTATGAACTATAAAACTATGAACTATAAAATTTATATATGTATTTATTTATTTATTTATGATGATGCTCCGCATTTAAAGCGAAGAGCATATTTTATATATATATATATATATATATATATATATATATATATATATGTGTGTGTCTGTTAACACGATAGCGGCCAGAGTTTTTGTTTTTTCGTCACGAATCTTGGTATATAGCATTCAATTAGCAAACGATTGAACGAGTTCGTTAACCACCAAAGTCGGTCCACCGGAAGGGGGGGTTTATACCGAATCCAAAACACTAATTTGACCATGTCAGCCGTAATATTTGTTATATTTCAACGAAACTATTCGTAGTAGTAATATAGAGAGAAAAGTGAGATATAAAAATGAACTAAATCGGTTAATTAGAAGGGGGGGTTTACTCCGGACCCACAATACCAATTCGCCATTACCAGCCGTGATTTTTGGTATATTTCGACGAAACTCGGTATTCGTAGTGGTAATCCACAGGTAAATATGTGTTGTAAAAATAAACTAAATCGGTTCATTAGGAGGGGGGGGGGGTTTACTCTGGACCCACAATACCAATTCTCCACTACCAGCCGTGATTTTTGTTATATTTCGACGAAACTCGGTATTCGTAGTGGTAATCTACAGTTAAATATGTGTTGTAAAAATAAACTAAATCGGTTCATTATAAGGGGGGGTTTACTCCGGACCCAAATTCCTAATATACTCATACCGGTAGTAATTTCTGCTGTATTGTAACGAAACGCGGTATACGTCGTGGGTAACTCATGAGAAAGAAGTGTTGTAAAAATGAGCTGAATCGGTCAATCGGAAAGCGGGGGTTTAATTTGTAATATATTTCAATAGAAAAGCCCGCCAGACGTAGGTTCACATAGCCGCCGCAAGGAGCGCTTCCTGCGTGAGATCAAAATACGATAATATGAGTTTTTTTGTATTTATTACGTAGTGTAATAGGTACCATGTGTAAACATAACTCTGGAAGCAAATTAATAATTGATCAGATACTCATTATAAATTTAAAAGAGAACTATTCATGTTTTTATTTTATTTATGTAGGATATTTTAAGCAAATTGTTCTGGAAAGCAGTCTATACTACCCAAATTCTGAGGAAAGTGCTTAGTTATGCAGCTTCTGCGTGACGGACTTTTTTGAGTACCCGAAACAAGATTTTTGTCTTAAGTTTTCCAGAAGATTAGTAACATATATTGCTTAGCTTAATGTTGGCTTTAATCAATTTCCTTATTTTTTGCCTCCAGATTTCCTTAATATCAGAGTATGAACAAAGCAAGGAATAATACAAACATTCTTATATATAAAACCCAATTTGAAGAAGAGCTAATATATTATTGGCATCGAAGGATTGGAGAACTGAAATTTATGTTAAGATCACAATTCCTGCGTGCTATCTACTAGTTGCCAATATTCTGAAATATGAATCATGAAGCCGGAATATCGTCCAACAAACATGATGCTGAAAAAATCCATCGCGTGTCAATATTGAATCTGTGACTAAATCAAATTAATTAATCTTTGTACCGCATTCTGAGTCTTAAGCTACCTGAGCGCATCAAAATCATTCAAATCAAACTTTGTATTTTGTGATCTTTTACTCTGGCTACCCTGACTCCATCCACATTGGCACATCTTATTAATGGACATATACAACATGTCACACCCTAAGCGATGTATTCTAGTTATATTTCGACTCAGGTCCAATCCACGAACATGTTTATATGTTCGCAATAAATCCTCCATCTTAGGTTTGTTTTGGGCGTTGCCCAATGACCTAACCGGCTGATTTCTTTGACCTTTAGCGAGAGCGATCTTTCTCAGCTGGCATTTTCGAATAATATTGAATACCAGAGTCATTAATATCGACCCCACTGAAAAAAAAAACAGCGCTATTTAAGTTGTCAAGCCCATCCTTGATCTCAAAATAAAGAGAGAAAACAATAAGCATTCTTTCCAGATCTTTAGGAAGCCAAGTGCTACAGACATTTTAATTCCGAACGACTCTCACCACCACCCACAATACAAAATGTCAGGAATCATATTTATGATTGATCGCCTAATAAATACCCCATTGTCTCCCGATAATTTTGAAAATGAACTCTCTTGTATCAAAAACATAGCAAAAAGCAATCGATACCAGGAGTCACTAGTTAATAGCGACTAAGAAATTTTTTAAAATGTACATTCAAATTTGGATTTTAGTTGTAGATTTACTTTTATATTTGTTATGTTGTTGTCAACAGGCACTGATGATGAGATTGAATCTTGAAAGCGCTTTGTGAAATAAAAAAAAAAAAATCTAACTAGTGAAGGTCGGCCTAATTATTCACCCACATGATGAACCTTCACCAACCAGCTCCCAACACCTGTCATATTTATTGGTTTTGATTAGAAAATCAGAAAAAAATAGATTGAAATCGATTTTTATTTTAAACTACGAGGTACCATTTTAAAGCTTAATAAATCTCTAGGTCTAAAAAAAACTGATTAAAAAATATTGAATAATTTAATAAAAAACTAATATTAAACGTTCTCATCTATATGCCTTTGAATATAGCTCTTAATTTGCATGGTAATATTTCAATAACGGATGTTTCTTATTCAAAATTTAATGTAGATTCTAAAAATGTGGTCTTTATTTATGATTCATTGATCACAAATTCCGAAAACTCAGTTTTTCTTTAGAAAAGCCAGTAGTTTTTAAAAAAGACAAACGTTTGAGTAGCTCCTCTGCATGTTGAGATAGAACGGTCATTTCTGCGCCCCTGAACTACAAATGAGATGCAGAATAAACCCCTAAAGTTATGACATCTCAATGTGGGACACCCTGTATATATATATATATATATATATATATATATATATATATATATATATACAAATATATATATATATATATATGTATATATACATATACATACATATATATGTACGTATATGTATATATATATATATATATATATATATATATATATATATATATATATATATATATATATATACAGGGTGTCCCGATTTTAAATGGCAAAACTTCAGGAGCGTGTAGGGGACCAAAAACTAATTGTAAGACATAAAGTCCTTTAAAGATTTGCTTGTTTTCAGTTTGTTTTGGAGAAAATTGCAAAAAAAAGAAACAACACATGTTTCCATTTTTGTACTTTTTTATTTAATTTTTCAATGGGAAAAAATTGTCATTGCGAATTGTTTCAAGAAACCAATTACTAAAATTCAATCTCTTGGCGCTAATATAATTTTCGTGTACGGTTTCTGCAATGGTAATACTTTAGAAGCGGTGCGAGAGTTAGCGCGGCGATTCCCAAATAGAAGATTGCTTAATCGACAAGTCTTTCTGTTGTATTGAAAAATAATTGCAAAGATCTTTTATAAGTTATTCCTGTTTCTAAGACTAATTAAAAAAATACTGAAAGTTGGGGTTTTTGCGCTGTATATATATATATATATATATATATATATATATATATATATATATATATATATATATATAAATGGATCGCTAAATGTGTTGGTAAGTGCAAATCTCGAGAACAACCGAACCGATTTCGCTAATTCTTTTTTTATAATATTCCTTGAAGTACGAGGATGGTTCTTACGGAGAGAAAAATTAAAAAAATTTCCTGAAAAAGTCTAAAGACAACACTTTTCGGGTCTTTTCCCTTCCTTAGCGCAAATTCATTTTTAAATGAAAACATATGTTCTCAATTATAATATTTTTAACAGTTAACGTATTTGTGTATCTATTATATAAAAATGGATCGCTAAATGTGTTGGTAAGTGCAAATCTCGAGAACAACTGAACCGATTTCGCTAATTCTTTTTTTATAATATTCCTTGAAGTACGAGGATAGTTCTTACGGAGAGAAAAATTAAAAAAATTGCCTGAAAAAGTCTAAAAACAACACTTTTCGGGTCTTTTTCCCTTCCTTAGCGCAAATTCATTTTTAAATAAAAACATATGTTCTCAATTATAAAATTTTTAACAGTTAACGTATTTGTGTATCTATTATATAAAAATGAATCGCTAAATGTGTTGGTAAGTGCAAATCTCGAGAACAACCGAACCGATTTCGCTAATTCTTTTTTTATAATATTCCTTGATGTACGAGGATGGTTCTTACGGAGAGAAAAATTAAAAAAATTGCCTGAAAAAGTCTAAAAACAACACTTTTCGGCTCTTTTTCCCTTCCTTAGCGGAAATTCATTTTTAAATAAAAACATATGTTCTCAATTATAATATTTTTAACAGTTAACGTATTTGGTTATTTGTGTATAAGCAAAAATTCACTATAACAATTATAACAAGAACATGTGGAGGCCCGGTAGCAGTGAGTGTTGAGGCTTGAGAATTTAACACTCCGTGCCAAGGGTCGTGGGTTCGATTCCCACTATAGGGTGGTGGCTTTTCTTTAGAAAAAAGGAAAGGCATCAGCCCGATCCTGGCTAGAAAGGGTGGTAACCCATAGTTAACCCGTCCTAAAATTCGTATTTCATAATAATGGACGTTAAAATTTAAATAATTATGAACAAGTAATCACTAGGTGACAATAGAATCACACGTTAATAATGCAATTACAATAAATTTATATTTGCGTTAACGAAGTCAAAAATACCCCATTTTTCTATATTCCCATACAAAAGATTCGTAATAATACTTAAAGGTCAATTTGAACTTTAATAACATACCATAAAGTTTAAGTGTTAGTGGAGGGGAAATATACCATCGTATATTTGAATAACGATGGTAACGTTACGCAAAAACTAATTGTCTATGGTAAAATGTAAATTGTCTGTGGTAATATGTCACTTGAAATATAAAGGTCTATTTCCTGTGCATCTATAATATTAAAAAATTGTTGTGTGTTTGTTTCTTATTAAATATGCTTCCTATAAGACGGCGGTCATATTCAGGCAGAAGAACCCGAATGCAATGAATCAAATTAATTATCAATGTAATCGTACTGCCCAGGAACGTGAAGATCGCAATGAACGTGAAAGAATTCGGTTAAGACAGACCCATGAAGCGCGACATTCGACTAATAATGGTGCAATTTGAATCGAGCTGCTGTGAATTCATTACAGTGCCTGCAGCTGTGTTGCTATTGGACCTACGAACTCAGTTTGACTATAAACAAATCCCAGGGCAGTCATTAAGTCTTTGTGGTATTAATCTATAAAACCCATGTTTCTCGCATGGTCAATTGTATGTTGCCTGTTCCCGTGTTGGAAAACCATCTGCTCTGTTTGTTTACGCGCCAGGTAATGAAACAAAAAATATCGTGTACCATAAAGTACTACAATAAGAATGAAACTTAATTTAGAATAAATAAAAGTAAAATGAAATATAACAAGTCGGTATCATAATAAGAAATCTGTAATTTTCATTGTGATTTTTTAGTGACTATTAAAAGAATTTTATGTGTTTTATAATATTTATTTTTTGACATAATGTAATTGTTGACTTATTAAGTTTCTTTTTTCTTTTTTCTTTTTTATCTTACTAGCTGCCCGGTGTCCCAAATAGCAGAATAAGTATTAAAAAAAAATTAAAGAATGGACTGTTAGGCGGTACGAAGTTCGCCGGGTCAGCTAGTATATATATATATATATATATATATATATATATATATATATATATATATATACACACAAATAGATGTATTATCTGTGTGTAGATTTATCACTTTTTGCACATAAGAAAAATAAACGCCCCATTTGATTAAGGAAATGAACGAGTTCATTAACGTCCGAAATAAGAAATTTAATTAGGTTTGAAAAATCGAAACCGTGCTCGATTTTTATCTCAAATAAAATCAGACATTTTGAAGGAAAAAGTAATTCCTGACCTCCAGTCGCCAGGAGCTTCAGTGCAGACATATTGAAGTCGTTAGGGAAATTTTTTATTAATTTATGTAAGATATTTTGGTATTTATTTTCGATCATTGATGATTATAATTTGTGGAGGTGGGTTTGGCAAGGTTTTGAAAAGTCAAGGAGAATTTCTGGTTGAGTTCCTAATGTTGGTCACGCCCTATCGAATCTAGCTACAGCTTCATTAGCCCGCAGATAACGGGATTTGGGGATTAGCGGTAAATGTCACCTGTTGGATTCAAGGACTGTATTATATATATATTTATTAGGATCAGTGTTTACGCTTAATCTTCTTCCTATCGGTAGATAAAGCTGATAGAAATTCCTTATCTCTCTAGAAGATTATCTTCAAGAAATCATCTGTCACTTTTACTCTCTCTCTCTCTCTCTCTCTCTCTCTCTCTCTCTCTCTCTTCCTCTCTCTCTCTCTCCCTTCCCCCAATCTCTCTCTCTCCCTCTCTCGCTCCCCCTCTGTCAATGAGTCACTATCTGTTCGAACTGAAGGAAGAAATGGCATATCATATGAATACTAAAAGAAAAAAAAACCACAAAAAAACAATTCTTTGAAATAAAAAAGGAATTAAATAATTTAATCACAGGACACCAAGTGATGGCTTATACATAGTCCGGAAACTTTTTATCTTCCGATAATAAAAACAAAATTCCTTCCAATGACAAGAAAACTCGCCATATATAGTCAGCCAACAGTTTGACTCGGCTGTTTCATTCATATGCAATATTATAAAACACTCCAAGATAAATCGAATGTCTGAAGGAAAAATTATTTTATATAATGGAATAAACGTTAATATATTTAATTTGTAATAATTGTATCCTGGTTTAAAATTACACGATACAAACCACAAAGCGATATAAGAGTATAATAAAAAGAAACTTGGTTTACATATTGTTTGCAGGCGCAAGTAATTGCTGATATTGGTCTAGAATTGAACGGAACATTCGAACTTGGTTGATTTAAGTCTGCATAAATATTGGAGTGAAGGTATGATTGTAATGCTATTGAAATGAAATATGGCGTTTGAGATGCCACGTACCAAAGAGGAATTCAATTTCTCTGCTGATATTCTAGATAGGATCAAGATAAAACTTGGAATGTGGCCATTATCTGTTTTAATATCTGCCTCGTATTTCGTTTCCTCCTTTATTCATCTTTTTGCATAGGCTCTATTTATAGGATACGAAGACAAGGTATGGTTGGGATTCGGCTAGGAGAAAAAAAACGTCAGACCTTCAGGAAGAAATCTGTATTGGACGTTTCGGCTGCACATTGGCAGCCTTCTTCAGCTAAAAAATATATACAACTTATAAGTAAAAAACAGGCAGAACTGAGCGTAATGTATACAACATGACAATAAATTTGAACCAATCTTATTTTTAAACAATGAAAATACGGTAGTTGGAAAGTAAACAGCATGTAGAAAGTAGTAAGTAAACAGTACAAAAACTAACCAGTACAAAAAACAAACATTTTTTATATTGTGAGAAAAAACAATCTATTCTATAAGTGAATACAATTTATAATAATCAATATACAGGTACGTACCACTAGAGAATGCCTAGGGGGGAGAGAGAGAGACCTCGAAGACACGGTCATAATGGACAGACTACGACAACAAAATGAATAACTTACTTAATGACACTAATACGTAAACACCTATCCCCAAAGACATCACTCTCAAACTGGAAAGGGAATTTAATGATCACTCAAAAAAACTCTTACAATTGAAAGAAATAGACAAAAAGACCTATCGCCAATTAATTTCGCACAACTCTCTCACTCCCCGCGCTTATGGTCTCCCTAAAATTCATAAACCCGAAAATCCCCTCCGACCCATCATTTCGTATATTAATTCTCCCTCTTCCAAATTAAGTAAATTTTTGCTCCCCGCGTTACAAGCATTAAGCCATAATAACCCGTACGATGTAAAAAATTCTTTCGATCTCATTTCAAAATTATCAAATTTCACCGTACCCCCCGGACATATTCTTATATCATTCGATGTCACCTCCCTTTTTACCAACGTCCCTCTAAGTAAAACGTTAGAAATAATCCAAAATCATTGGTCTTCTATAGAACCGCACAGCCCCCTATCATTTCAATATTTTGTTGACAGCCTCAAATTATGCGTCAACAGTGGTTTTTTTTAAATATAACGGACAATTTTACAAACAAATTGAAGGGTTAGCCATGGGATATTGCCTTGCTCCAGACTTATCTTCGATCCTTCTCACCGACTTACTTAACACTCTCATCCCACTGTTCCTCCAGGACATATATTTCATTTGCAAATATGTAGATGACCTCCTGTTAATTATAAACCTCGATAGACTAACAGACATACTAGACTGCTTCAACAGAACAGGACCAACTGCTCCCCTACTTGGACGTTCTACTAATTAGACAGACTGACGGCACTATCATCACAAACTGTTCTTGAAGTCCTCCCATCCTTACCACCTGAAAATGAATGTAGCTCGAAACCTTCTTCGCCGCGCCCTTTCTTTATCCCATGAGTCCTTTCACAATGAAAACTTGAAAAGAGCTACAGAAATATTAACGCTAAACCAATTTCCCCCCAACTTCATAAATCGGCTTATAAAACAAATAAAATCCCAATCCTTCAATGCCATCTCCCCCAATACCTCTCTTGACTCCTCCCCCCAGATATTTCGTTCCCTGACATACACACCAGGACTGACCGAAAAACTTACAAAGACTTTAAAAAAAGCCTTCCCTTCACTAAACTTTGGGTTAAAAACCACTAACAATCTCCCTATATTTTACACCAAACTCAAAGATCCCATTCCCTATGACTGCACCAACCCACTGCGTTTACCAAATACCCTGTCAAACCCCCTCCTGTAATGCAGTATACATAGGTGAAACCAAAAATTATATTCACTCCCGCATAACACAACACAAACGGACAATAAAAAACAAAGAAATCCACAAATCCGCCCTCGTAAAACACGCCATAACAAAAAAACACACATTCAACTTAGACGACACTAAAAAACTTTCTACAGAACGAAACACCAAAAAACGACAGATTTCCGAATGCGTCCACATTAACTTAAACCCCAATAACATTAATTACTAAACCGAAAAACAAAACATCTCCCCTGCTTACTCCGCCGTCTTCCATAAATTGTCCTGACCTCTTTTTATCTTTGTTCCCAGGCTCCAGACAATTTTTCTACTTGGGTGTCCCAAAACTCTTAACACCTTTTACAACCTAGCAATTGTAATTCTTTCATCTTCACCGACTTACCGCCTCCTCCTCCCCTCCCCCAGTCATAACTATAAAACCCCCTGTGTAGTGGCTGTCCCTCATACATTCAACCATGGTTACCTAAGTGTCTTCGAGGTCTCTCTCTCTCCCCCCTAGGCATTCTCCCCCCTAGGCATTCTCTACCTGTATATTGATTATTATAAATTGTATTCATTTATAGAATAGATTGTTTTATCTCACAATATAAAAAATGTTAGTTTTTTGTACTGGTTAGTTTTTGTACTGTTTACTTACTACTTTCTACATGCTGTTTACTTTCCAACTACCGTATTTTCATTGTTTAAAAATAAGATTGGTTCAAATTTATTGTCATGTTGTATACATTACGCTCAGTTCTGCCTGTTTTTTACTTATAAGTTGTATATATTTTTTAGCTGAAGAAGGCTGCCAATGTGCAGCCGAAACGTCCAATACAGATTTCTTCCTGAAGGCCTGACGTTTTTTTCTCCTAGCCGAATCCCAACCGTACCTTGTCTTCGTATCACTACAACGGCTAACTATATACATCTCCACTATTTATAGGATAGTCTTGGGACTTGGAATATACCTTCTTTTAGAGAGATACTTTAGATAAGGCGAATTCGCAGTATTTATCTAATTATCTTCGGCTACTGGAAAGTTAGGGGCCTTTGATGTTGGGGAAAATATGCATGAAACTGCTCAGTCTAATTTCGACATAGTTACCGAGTGTATTTGTGCAGTGCAATTAATCAGTTTTTAGTTTAGTTTATTCTGATATGTAGTGTGGATACAACAATTGGGGGATGTAGGTACTATTTATGCACTTATTTGACGTAGATCAATGGATATGGTACAAAAAATATTATCTTTGAAACAAAGGTGTTTTTTTTTTTCAATGATAAATAAAAAAAGTTAATTTTCTGTGGACTATCAGGAATATTTGAATTCCTTTTTATCTGATGTTTCTTCTTCTTTACGTATAGTTATATTTTTATGTTTAATTTGTTTATTCAACCATATGTATTTATTTGTTATTTATTCTTATGGGACGAAGTTCCAGAATAAAGTATTTTTTCATTCATTGATTCGGACAAGTTACAGCCTAACTTGGAAATACGGATGATTTTTTAATTTAACTATAGAACGTAAATTACTTTTTAATTGGACTTACAGTCCAGGCAACGAATGCTTAAAAACAGCTATAGATGGAAATTTTTGGAACACAATTTTTGACTTCGTAACTTTGTTTAGGCTGGATAGGAGGTGAACATATCAAAATTCCTCGCCCCTAGCCTTTAAGACGGGGGGGGGGAGGGGGGAGAGGGGGGTTTAGAAGGTCCCATTTTTCGGGTTTTCACTTATATCTCGGAAACCCTGCGTCCTAGCGACATGACTATTCTAAAACTAATAAAAGCTGATTAACTTTCCTACAAGTTCTACTCTATAAAGTTTTTCGAGATATCTTTAGTTTTCGAAATATCCGCTCTTGAAAGTCTGTCATTTTGGGGGAAAAACACTTTTGCCGCATATTTTTCCCCCGTTTTGACCGGATAACTCTTCAACGATGTACCAAAATAACGGTTATAGGGTTGTAGATTATTGCATTCCCTTCAATAATATATATTACATTGCTAGTTTATGTATTTTCCTTTAAACGTAAAAATAATTTCAGTGTTCATCATGAAATCTGAAATGTAGCGACTGACAGCCCAGGAAACTAAGAAGCTGTTTTTAAGCATTCGTATTAGGTGGAAATGTTTGGAACACAATTTTTAACTTCATAACTTTGTTTCGGTTAGTTAGGTGGCCAACATATCGAAAGTCCTCACCCGTTGCCTTTGAGCCGGGCGGGAGGGGGGGTTAAGAAGGTCCCATTTTTCGGGTTTTCACTAATATCTCGGAAACCCTTCGTCCTAGCGACATGACCATTCTATAACAAATGAAAGCTTATTAAATTTCCTACAAGTTTTATTCTATATAGTATTTCGAGATATCTTTGGTTTTCGAAATATCCGCTCGTGAAAGTATATTTAACCTTACTATTTTATGTATTTTCCTTTAACTGGGAAAACAGTTTTAGTGTTCATCGTGATATCTTGCAACATCTGTCGACCAATGAACCGTTCAATTTCGCACCATTTCCAGTCATTGTATTGTCCAAAATATACTCCATTATGTAAATATAGGTAGTACTGGACGTATAAATAGTACGAAATATATAATTTTGGGCCTCTGACCAGTTATTCACACATATGTTTATATATATATATATATATATATATATATATATATATATATATATATATACACAATATTAAAAAAATGCCAAGAAGAAAAGATGGATATTTCCTAAGCCTAAGTATATCGTGAAGGGAGAGTGGGTTTGAAGCCTGCCCACCATGTTCCCCCATCTGGGGACACCTGTTGTTCTCCTTGCCCTTTTGGAAGCTCTACGCCCGAGGTCCTCACTACAACGGCAGTATCTCTACATGGTTTGACATGTTCCCATTTCGAAGGGGCAAATGCGGCGTAATGAGAAATGTACGATTAACAACTTGAAAAACATCGGTCTTGCTTCACTCCAGTGAACGTATTTTTTTACTGTGTTCCCCTCATGATTGATCTTACTGTCATCTGTTGTGTGCCCCAGGGTTGTTACTTATCCCCAACTTTATTTTCGGGCTACATTAATGATCTCCCTCTTCTCATTGCCTATTCCAATGTCCACGTTTATGCTCATGGTTTCCAGATCTACGTCTCCTAGATAAGCTGGAAATTGATCTCAATAACATATCGATGGCCTAGAATGAAAACCTCGTATCTAAAAAATAACGTTAATAACTTTTATACGTTATTAGATGGATAATATTCTATTTGACAAACCTTAAGTGTCAAAGAAACTCTATCTTACTCATCCTAGACTATATTGGCGAAGAAGCAAACCTTGCGGGTTTCTCAGTAACCATAATATCCATCTAATTAGGTATAAAAGTTAATTAATTTTATTTTTGAGATACAAGGTTTTCATTCTAGGCCATCGATATATCCTTGGATACAATTTCATAAGATTTCCTTGAATCCTAAGCTAATCTAACGAAATTCTTTGTAAGTTTCGGATCTCTCATAAGTTTAATTTTCCTTTTCCCTAAGAACTAGATAACATACTGCATACATCAAACTAGTATTTCTAAAATGAGACAACTCAAAATAAAACTCTACTGAAAATCTTGCACTCTTGCCTATGTTGGGAGTATAGCATTAGGACAGGAGGGGTACATACAGTTTTGATGGTCGATAAAGAGATATTTACCATGTCTTTCATAGTAATAAGTGAAAAACGCCGATTTTTGAGTTGTGTCACTTTAGAAATACTAGTGCGATTTATAACCTATGAATTATATTCGATCAAAACCTTTCCTGTAAAAATCTCTCCTATCAAATTATTTGTCGGATCATATTATCTCCTACAAACGAAGACACGAGAACTCCTACAGGACGTTTGGTGAGAGGTGGAGGTCCTTTGAGGTTTGGTTCAAGCCAAACCCAAATGCCTCATCAACTGTTTCATCGTCTTGATCCCCAGAGACTCCCATATATCGCACTTCTAAGACGAGATGAATACGCACTTCCCTCTGTATCGTCCCCAGTACTTATTCAGCTTGTCTTTTACGAATTCATCCATTCCCAAAGACCTTCGAACATATTTTAAATCTTCAAATCTTCTATTTGATCTAGTAACACTCGGTCCCGTCCGTCCGATCAATACGTTTCCTCCTACCGTCTTGTATCGTTCAGAAAACCATGCTTCAGCCATGCCTCCTTATTCCCTTGTCTATCCTACATGATAACATTCGTGATACTTTCAAGTACCGACTCTTCCCCGCCTTCTAACCTTTACAGGAATCCGCAAACCCCTAAAAGAACATGTAATTCTTTAATAAATACCTACTACTGAAAACATTAAACTAATGCTAATTCTCCTAAATAAAACTAATAAACTAATGCTATTATCCATACTAAAATCTTTCCTTTCATTATTTTTGCAGAAATTCTTCTAATATGGAATAATATTACCTTATAAGTTGCTCATTGAATATCCATCATCATTATCCTGTTAAAATTACACCTTCTTGTTGCTGAAATGAATGTTTTGGAATGTAATTGGCCACCGCTTGCATGCATGAACATAAAAACACACTTTAATGTATTCAGTTTTATCAGGTTTACTGGAGAGAGAGTCCTTCGGTAATGTTGGAGCCTTGAAAACGAGTTCCCGATTTCGTGGGCGGTCCTACATGGCTCCCGAGGGATAATGGAAGATTAGGGGTTATCTTTAATTTCCAGTTCTCATCACCTTTAGGATTTGAGGGTTTTACTCCCTCATAGGAGAAGGAAACCCGCTTATGACGCTTATCCGATAAAACAATCTGAAAGTCCCGACTGGAAAATTTAATCCTAAACAGCTCATTTGTCTGTTCTCTTGCAGGCTCAAAAATGAGGTGAATAAAACTTTGTCCAATGCCTAGGGTCTACCTGTTATCCAGTTGCTAATGCCTTCGATTCAAATGTGGGAATTCCGGATTCTCATGTCTTCGAAACATGAAACATAGATTTATCTCAAGTCTATAATCACCTTTTTATTCTTTGGAAGATTTATCGTGATTTCAGTAAATTGTGTACGCCATAGCAGATTTTGCTTTTAATTTCTAAAAAATATACAAAAAAATAGAAAAAAATTGTTTTATAGCCAGAATACTTTCAAGTATTCCCACTAGGGTGTGTTGTTTTTTTTTTAATCTGAAAAAGCCAACACCCCCTAGTGGGAATGGAACCCGCGAGGAGGTGCCGCCACGAACAATTCAAAAATAACGGTTTATGTGTGTGTATTTGTATGTGTGTGTATATATATATATATATATATATATATATATATATATATATATATATATATATATTATTTTTCAAGCTACTTCGCTGGGAATTAAATGTGTTGTTTGTTCGGCATCTGTCTCCAGCGGTCTTGCTCCTCCTGTCATCGCAATATTTCGCCGGATTCCTCTCCGGCTTCTTCAGGCAATCATTCATCCTTGCTGGTTGGTAAGGGAATGAGCTCGTCAGTGGTTTGGGTCGCATAGTCTCCGACGAAGAAGGATAAGAAGGGCCCAAACCACTGACGAGCTCATTCCCTTACCAACCAGCGAAATATTGCGATGACAGGAGGAGCAAGACCGCTGGAGACAGATGCCGAACAAACAGCACACACACACATATATATATATATATATATATATATATATATATATATATATATATATATCATAGGCTAAAAAGTCCGACTCGCAGGAACTGCATCATCTTAGCGCAGTTCCGTTCTTATCCCTAATGTCTTTTGGAAAGTTTGAAATAGAAACAGTTATAATTTTGGTTACACCTTTTATGAAATAATTTATGACCCGGTATGAAATGATTTAATAGGTCACGGTTATAAGGGTACAAACCTCTACCTGACAAAAAGAAAAGACTCCTTGGCCTTGTCAAGGGTCCGACATTTTTAAATTGTAAAACAAATTTTCCAATAAATCTTGATAAGAGAATGAGAAGTATTTTTGAATCCATCGTTTTTTGTAATAAAGGTTAACTTAAGTTTGAGTGGAAATGAAGGAGGCTGTTTGTAGAAAATCGCTCTATTCTTTGTGATTGGAGGAGGCGTTTTAATTTCTATCAACAAATCCCCCCCCCAAATATGAACTGTAACTATTTCAAGCTTTCCAATCGAAACTCGAAATAAAATCAAGAAAACACGCTTAAAGGGCCCAGTTTCTGCGAGTCGGACTTTTTTGACTTACTCAGAAACGATTGAAGATTTCACTTTGGAAGTTATTTGATTTTTAAATATTAAAAAACCTATAATGGTTGGATCTTGAAGCCTAGTCAAGCAAAACATTAAGATTTTTTTTCTGCACATTTTCGTTGTTCCTGGATCCTGTTGTTAAACGAACTTTACCGATCCTTTTTACGAAATGTACGTATGTACCAAATTGCATCAAAATAGGACCAATTTGATATTTCCCTGTCAATTACTGTTTCGTAAGGACATGGGTGTGGCTCTAGAAGATCATAACGAGAAAACGCCTTAACCTAACTGGATATCTTCTCCGCAATCATCGAAGAACAACCAGCAATCAGTTGAAGTTCAAGATGAAACGTCAGATTTGAGGGTTTGCGTGCTAGATTCGACGTAATCATCGGCCATTTCATGAAACAGTCTTACCTGATGGGCAATTATGTGAGTCATGGAATTGGACACAGATCTTCAAGATCGTTCCAATCTCATTTCTCTGAAAAGTTCCTGTGATTAGAAGGAAGGTGAGCCAATCCTTGTATATTTTTTTCCTGTCTAAAAGGAGGAAATGCACTTATGGTATTGAATGTAACCCGATTACGATATCCAGGAGCAGTCATTAGAAATATAGAAGTCTTTTTTTTTTTTTAGTTTGTGTTTTTAGACATATGTCAACCACCTGGGTCATGGATCATCTCAGTTAGAAGACTCATTTGATCTTATATATTTCCAGTTGGCATATTATTTCAATATATACATATGATATGACTATTGAGGAAAGGAAGTGATATTGACCAGAAGTGCTACTTGAAGATAGATTGAGAAGATCGATATAGATTGAAGATAGATAGGAGGAAATTGAAACATATATATGTGTATATATATACACATAAACACAAATATTTATAAATTAAATATGTCCGATTAACTCAGTTCTTTCTAGGAAAGTAAATAATTATATAATAGTTAATAATAAGAAGTCTAATATAGAATACCATATGTCACGAAAGTCTAATTGTTGAAAACATATATCCTTAAGAATAAACTGTATGCATATGTTCTTATATATATATATATATATATATATATATATATATATATATAGATATATATATATATATATATATATATATATATATATAGATATATATAGATAGTGTAAAAAGTGTTGGGGCACCCATGAATATTTTACTTTTTTAAGATTTGCGATTAAAATAATGGTGCTTTAGGTAAACAGAAGGCATCAATAAAAAAAAAAAAAAAAAATCAGTCCCGTAACAGGCCACGAGGGCCCTGAGGGGCAGATACTATAGAGGTATCTGATTCATGATCATACGGCACACTAGGGAGATAGTGTGGTCAGTACTATGCTCCGGCCGCCTGATTTTCCCCTTGGCTGCTTCGACTGCTTGAGTACCCCAAGGTACCCATTATTAAATTAATTAAAGGCTGGGTTGGCCTAGGGACGGTCAGGGAGGCCGAATTCAACCCATGAACGAAGAAACTAGAAGAAAAAATCTTTAATGCTTGTTCGGGATTTGAACTCAGGTCCTCCAACTTATTAGTCCAGTGCTCTACCACTGAGCTAACCTCGCCCCTGAAGGCATCAATAACACGGTGATAAGCTATATTTTAAATATTCCCTAAATTAAACATAAAAAAAATATGTATTTATTGTGACATTTATTAATATTTTAACAATAAAATTAAATATTCTATGCGCAAAAAGTATTGGAACACCTGATTTCTTTACGATTGCAGCTGGAATTTGGAAGGGAGTAATTGCCCATTTGTCCTGTAGGATGACTTGGTATCTTACAAGTTTGAATCACTTTCTTCGGTTTAGTTCAGTTTTAGCGCGGTTCCTCCCTCCCCCATAGGGAGGAACCCCGCTTATAAGGTTGATACAATGAAACAATCCGGAAGTGCCGACTAGAAAATTTTGCGTTTCAGAACCCCTAGAGACCGAAAATGATGGTGGATCAAATTTGTATATATATATATATATATATATATATATATATATATGTATATATTTATATATATATATATATATATATATATATATATATATATATATATATATATATATATTTGTCTGTTCGCTCTCTAGGTCGAAGACGAATGGTCCGATTTTGATGAAATTTGGTACAAAAATCCGTCGTCCAATTTGAAAGGTCCGCCTACCGGAAGATGGCGTTTGGGGCGAAATTCGCGCAAAAAAAATCGTAACGCTTACGTTTTTGAGTTCATAAGCTTCTAAGTACTCGTTTTATATGATTCCTGGGCTAGGAAAACGAATGAAACCATTTTCAAGGCGATAGCTTTAACCGTTTTCGAGAAAATTGAAAAAATATTTTTTGAATACCGTTTTTGATTTGGGTACTTAGAATCATGGGATTCAGTTGAAACATTTTCTGCATGTTCTACTTTCATCAAAACTGATATGTTGAAATTTTGGTTACATTTGGAGTTATGGAAGGGTTAGAATAAAATATTTTCTTAACAGACATAAAAAGTTTTAGTAACTTTGTTTACTTTCCTTAATATCTCGAAAAAGGTTGAGAATCTTGGTAATCGGAAGAATACCATTAGAAAGCTTATTAAATGCTCTAAAAAAAAGGTTCTAATGAAAGTTTTGATTAGGCGATTTCAATCGGAGAAATAAGAGCTTAAACCTTTAAAGTAATTGATTTCGCTTATTCGAACTGTTCTTTTTGTCTGTTTTTTATTCCTTGTTATTTTTTAATTGCTTATTGTTGGATAATGTATTTGAAAATAAAACAGGTTAAGAAAAATAAGAAAAACAATTTAATGTTAGAGATATGGATTTCCAAGATATATAGCTTTTCAACTGCCTAGCGTCCTTCCTAGGGAGGGTTCTTTGTCTTTGATTTTGGTACTTAGAATTATGGGACCCAGTTGAAACATTTTCTGCATGTTCGAGTTTCATCAACACTAATATGTTGAAATTTTTGTTACGTTTAGAGTAAAGGAAGGGTTAGAATAAAATATTTTATTAACAGACAAAAAAAGTTTTTATAACTTTGTATAATTTCGTTAGGATCTCGAAAACCGTTGACAATCTTGTGAAGCGGAAGATTACCATTCGGAAGCTTACTAAATGCTCTACAAAAAAGGTTCTGAAGAAAGTTTTAATTAGGCGATGTCAATCGGAGAAAAAAGTGCTTAAAGCTTTAAATTAAGTGATTTCGTTTATTCCAATGGTTCTTGTTGTCTGTTTTATTTCTTGTTATTTTTTAATTGCTTATAGTTGGATAATGTATTTGACAATAAAACTGGTTAAGTAAAATAACAAAAACAATATATTGTTAG
This sequence comes from Gonocerus acuteangulatus, assembly GCA_946811695.1. Taxonomy (NCBI): domain Eukaryota; kingdom Metazoa; phylum Arthropoda; class Insecta; order Hemiptera; family Coreidae; genus Gonocerus; species Gonocerus acuteangulatus. The sequence continues at coordinate 148,851,613 of OX328123.1, read as the reverse complement.
ATATATAGAATTCCAAGATTCCAAGACCTTGTCACTAGCGGGTCTGTTTCTACTGTAGCCGACCCTTCCAGGTAAGATTGTAAATCATGAACTTTCAAGACTTAACTACTCACAAGAATGGCGTTAGTGACCTTAAGGGTTGACACGCCATTATAATAATTAATTTTAAAAAAAAGACTGGTGGAACCAAAACAATAACTGCTTCTATTTTAATCTTTCCAAATTAGACTAGGGATATGAACGGAACCGCGCTAAGATGATGCAGTCCTGCGAGACGGACTTTTTTTTACATTGGCCTGAACGGAAGACAAATCTCTGATGGAATGAAAAAATTATAATTACCTTCGCTTCATAATGAGCTCGAATGCTTGCGAGGATTTTGAAAAATTGTAAACCTCAGCCATGTCTCCTTATCAAATATATTAAATCGGTATATTACACCCAACTCTTAGGCAGGAAAACATCGCATCAGGAGTCCAAGGAGTCTCACTGTATGTCATGAAAGATCAATTTTAATAACAGCACACTCAAAACCACGCCTGATTGCGCCAAAACTTGTGATTGAAATCTCGAGGATTATCTGACGGGACATAAGTAACAGCACAATAAGAAATGATCTCAGGAAAAATTAATTACGCGGTCGAAGAACTTTTGTGTAAGTAAAGTTAACAAATAGAAAATACTTTGCTATGTAAAATAAAGTGTTAACCATCCTGCTGAATACTGGCAGTGGATTTAAAGTGTTCTTGAGTACAAAATAGAACTTTTTAGCCCAAGAAGTTGACAAAACGAATGGAGGAAAGCGAATGAAGAACTCAAATCTCGGGGCTAAGTCAAATATGAGAAAGGGTTTGGGGCTGTTCGCCCGCGTAATCCATTTTTCCTGAGATCATTTCTTACTGTACTGCTACTTATGTTCCGTCAGATGATCCTCAATATTTCTATTTGGAAACACCCATTATATATGCGAGCATTACCAGGAACTGATTTGACTGATGGGTGAGGAGGCTTGGCAAGGGTTCGGGATATTATTACCTCGGATGGACCATCATCAGGTATAGCGTAAACTCTATGACGGACAAAATCACAGTTTATTTCTAGTAATTCAAGGTCTGCCATCGTAGTTGAAATGAACCGTGAATTAAAATAATATTATGAAATAGATACAGTATGGTTACAGCTGAACAGTTATCGTCCTAGCAACGCATGCTGCATAGACTTACATGCTCTCTTTAAAACGAACTAAAAATTCAAACCCCTCTAAAAATACTTTAAAATTTGAATATCAAAAAAATAATTTCTTAGCAGTGTCCATGCAGTGTCCATTTCTTAGTAGTGTCCATGCAAAATTTCAAATTTTTCTGTCAAGTGGTTTGGGCTGGGCGATGATAGGTCAGTGAGTGGTATTTGTAAATATATAGTAGATAAATGTATATATATATATATATATATATATATATATACTGTTTTATATATATATATATATATATATATATATATATATATATATATTAGTGTGTGTTTATAAACTTAGCAAAAATTGATCATATTGTCCAGAACCTTGTAACAAATTTCCACCATTACAGAATATCTGGGAACCAACCCAGCTCGCACCAAACCTAATCGAAATAACGAAACAAATTAAAAACGTCCAACTCGTAGGAACTGGTTCATTTTAGCGCGTTTCTGTTGTTATCCTTATTAGCATTCAGACCTTAGAATAGGCCTTGCTGAAAAACGTAAACATATTTAAAACCATAGGCGCCTTAACAGGAAACTCAAATCATCTTTAAATTATTTCTGAAAAGGGAACGTTAATTATCCTATTTAAGCTCTGCTTCCTCCGAAAGAGATCGCTCTACAAACAATCGCGCAATTGTAGGAAATTTAATAAATTTCAGAATATATACTTTAATTTAGTACGATTTTCCAACCATAGTAAATTTCCGTAAGGACTTTTTTTTTATTTAATAACTAGGAAACATCTGGTTTCTTTCCAAATATATTTTATAGGATGTTTTATTTTCAATGGTTTTAGCTAAAGTGCGATTTTTCAAATAAGTTGCTCCACAAACAATTTTTGGCCAAAACTTTTTTACAACAATAGATTCTGCCAGTAAACAATGACATATATTCATAATTGTTCTAAAAAATTGGTCAGCAGTTCCCTTTAATTTGTGAATATATGAGGGCATGGATTAATTTAGGTACTCTTATTCTTTGTAAAAGCATAAATCATACTATTTAAATATTCCTTACCATTGTCACATCTCATAATTTTAATTCTCTTATTGGTTAATTTTCCAAGCAATTAAACACTTCTATATTCTATATTAATACCATGTATGGCATAACTAAAAGATGAAAATAGACAAACAAAGGTTAAAACTGAAATGTTTTAGAACAAAGTTTTAACGAAATGTTTCAAAAAAGATTTGTTAAAAACTTAAACCGTTTAAATGTATTTTCAAGCTTAATTCGGTCGCAAAACTGAATAACACCTAGGAGCCCAGTGTTGTCTTACTTGATATATACTTCTTAAACAGAAATATGATTTTTCTCCAAATTCTGAGAATATAAGGCTATTTTGAGAATAGGTAAAACTTTAAAAGAAGTTAAAATAAAACTCTAAAAATAAGTATAACTTAAAAAAAAGTAAAACAAAAACAAAAAGAAAGTAAAACTTAAAAAAAAAGAAGAGTTTTGTTGGCTTGCTAATTTCCATCTATATTGCCGTTCTTCTTTAAAGAAGTTGCAACACTGGAAGAAAATGGCTATTTCGGAGAATTTACTCCTTCATAAATGACATTTTCGAAGGCGTAACTCCCGAACTGTGAATCCTAGAAGATTTTGAGCTAGACTACGAGATTTCCCGGATCAAGACGTATCTATGTGCGAAGTTTGGTCAATATCAGACAAACGGTGTGGATTTGTATAAGGAACAAACAGACAAACAGAAAAACAGACAAACAGACAGACACGTGATTTTTATATATATAGATATGATACGATTAATTTAATGATCTGATTGATTTAATAAAATGATGTGATAAGATTATTGGATTTAATTATATATATGATGCCGTGGGGAGGGTTTGTAAATATTCTGGTGCTCATAAAGAAGTTGATATTAGAACAATTGTGCTCTTTCAAACAGTTTAACCCACCGATAAGCGGATAACTAAATAAATAATTTTATTCCATAGGTTTTTTTCCCCCTATTATAATAGGAGATAAAGTTTTAGTGAGACTTTCTTTCAGCTGATTTAATTTTCCTATGACCTTAAGAATCTTTATGACAGCAATAATATAAATATGACCGACGGGATAGCCGCTTAGCATGGGGTCTCATAAAAGCGAGCCCCGAATTGCATTTTAACTCGTTCCCCGTGCAGTATAAACATTCTTTATGAATTTCGTTTTGCTACCGCGGTAAATCAAGAGCGACGGGAAGTGTAATTTCGAACCAGCGGAAACCATTAATGAAATAGATAAATGAATTTAGAGTGTCTTAAAGTGTCTTGTTGGTTTTATTAAATTATACAGGGAATAAATCGCTTTTAGTACCTCGAATTTAAATTGAGAGCCCAGGAACAGAAATGAAATACTACTCAACTCAAAACTTGATTACATGTACAAACAACATTATATTCATTTTATGGAGCAGAATTAACTGTTCACTATTATATACTCGAGCATATTCACCGAACAGCAAACAAGTCATTATTTATTGATTTTATAGCGAACGAATTTATTAGAGCCCCCAACTTCATGAGTGATTCACTCCTTTGTACTTAATTTAAAAATATGTTGTTTTTTTGAAAAATATGTTTGAACTTATTGCAGATGAAAAGAGACGGTTTGGGGAAAAAATACTTAACAGTGTTGAGTCCTAGTGTTTTATAACATAACTTGTTAAATTCAACTAAAAATTTAATTGTAAAATGTGAACGTCACTTATTTTTTGTACAATAAATTCCATTTTTTAGAAAAATTAAACTTCTAAATATCAATTTAAAGGTATTTAAAAAAGAGTACATACTTTCCCAAAGGAGAGATTTTAGACCCCAAGGAGCCCGAAAAAAGTTTTTTTTCAGGTAAACAAAAAATTGTAAAAACCGTTTAAAGGCCATATTATATCGGCGAATGTATTTCTGAAAAATGAATTATTTCTCTAATAATTCTCAATTATGTGGACACAAGCCCCTTCTAGGGTTAACAAAAATAAAAATCGATGCAATCAAATTGTCCAAATATAACTGAATTTAGAGTATAATAAATAGTACCAGAGTTATTTTTTTGTTTTTTTGTGCTGGCCTTAGTATACATATCAATGAATAGTATATGGAAGGAGCCAAACATTATTGACACTTCCTAACATATATTAACATTTTTATTTGTACTGTTTTTAACCGCTGTTAGGGTAGCTGGTCACGGGGCCAAAGTCTCTTAAGCCTCCTGGGGAGGTCTTAAGGATGGGTGCGAGTGGAAAGGGAGGGACGAGAGCTATCAACATCAGGAAAACAAGAGTTTCAGTAAGGCTAGATTTTAGCGTCTGATACATTTTAGACAACAATAATAAAGTCTGGCAATAATAAATTTACGTTTCAAGTTGAAGTAAAATTGGTTTAATAAAATAATTCGTTTAAAACCTTCTGCTCAAATTCATAAACATGCGCAGTGGCATTCGCGGTTGCGTTAGTTGCGTTCGCGCATGCGCAATTGCGTTCACGCATGAGCAGTAGCGTTCGCGCATGCGCAGTTTCGTTCGCACACGCGCACTGGCTATGTACGAAAAAGAATACTGGATGTGTCACAAAAAAGTGTCCCCTAGCGTTCGCGCATGGGTAGTGACGTGGCCATATACGAAAAAGAAGACTGTATGCGTCACAAAAAAGTGCGCAGTGGCGTTCGCGCATGCGCAGTGACCATGTATGAAAAATATGACAACATGTTATAGAGTAAATTACATAGGTTTGTCGGGTGGACCTAAGTGTTACTAAAAAGTGTGCGCTGGCGTTCGCGCATGCGCGCTGGCCATGTACGAAAAAGAGGACTATTTGCTATACAGTACATTACATAGGTTTGTCGGGTGGACCTAAAGCATATTTATGTTTCTGAATTTGAGCAGAAGGCTCTAAACGTTTTTTCTTTCACTTTAGTCATCGCTAAAGCATATTTATGCTAAAAAAAAATTACCTTCTTGAAATAGTTTGAAAAATTGTTGCTAGCCCTTTGACTATAAGAAGGCACTATAATTAGAATTATCTTAAAATCTGTCTCATGTGATCTCCATCTTATTGTGCACTCATAAAGAGAGGAATCAATTAGCTATATATGTATTCTGTCATCTTGATCAATTTTAGATAGGTCATCCGTTGACTGTCAATGTAGCTTCTTCCTGAATCATATCAAATGTTTTCAATTCAGCTGATATTGTGATTCATCCATCAATGGAAGAGTCTGCATTCAACAATTATCTTTTGTTTCCTAAGACAATAAAAAACATAAGAAATTTCTTCTTTTTTTTTTTGCCATTTTATTGACATTTTATTGCCGGGAAGTCCCCTGACCATTGGTCAATATACTTTGTATATATAAATTTGTGCGCTTACAATGTGTTACTTAGATTAAGTAGATCCAACTTTTCTTATAAATAAAATCACATTATTCATGTAAAAACTATGTTATATTTTTAAATAAAGAAATAAATTTGTAATCCAAAAAGAGGAGTAATACTGAAAAATGGTACAAATGTGTTAATTAGTTATTAAATTGAAGGTAGTGGGATTCTAATTTAATTATAGATTATGGGTAACATAAATAAATACAATATAATAGGTTCCTTCGAGAAGAGGGAGAAATGTTCTTTACGGAAGTAAACCTTTTCTGATCAGCTACTAAGGATCGGCATGAAAGGCGTTATACAGTATGAAGTACTGGGAAATTTTTTTTTTCCTTTTTTTTTTTTTTTTTTTTTTTTTTTTTTTTTTTTTTTTTTTTTTTTTTTTTTTTTTTTTTTAACGGCGCATCTACAACTTGGCCATTAGCGCCGGGCTATCTATAGGTTGCCACCCTTTTATAATGCCAACAGCACGTGGTCGGTCACCCATTCAGGTACTGACCACGCCCGACGTTGCTTAACTTCGGTGATCTACGGGAACCGGTGTATTCAACGTGGCTATGGCCGTTGGCTAGTGCTGGGAAATATATACAGTGGAAGATGGGTAATTCGAACTTCGATAATTCTAAATCGTCTTTAATTCGAATATTTCTCTCGGTCCCTAGAATTTAGGGCATAAACAATGTAAAAAAAATCGTGGTTAATTCGAATAAAATTTTGGATAATACGAATTTTTTACGAGCCTGTGCCTCCAATGGGAAGTGGACTGAGTTCTCCCCTCGGGTAAGAAGGATAGTAAGATACGGATGTAGGGGTTCCTGGACAAGAAACGCGGCGGTCTCATAGTCTATTTCTTGGACTCTAGGAGTTCTGCAAAGTGGTGGGTCGCGCTTCCTCCCTTCCAGGGGTTATAGTTACATCCTGTCGTTTTATCCTAGAATTCTCTCCCACCATCCCTCCCAACTTCATTTCTTATTCAGTTATAAGTCAGTCAGTGCCTAGATCTGATTCATTGTTTGTGCCTTGAATTTCTTGAAGTTATAAAACTTTAACGTTGTCAGAGAAAGTAGCTGTCATTAATGAAGTTGAAAAAGGAATAAAGAAAAAACCTGAAATTGCCAAGGACTTTGGAATTTCTCCTAACAATTTATCAACTTACCTGAAAAATAAAGAAAATATTCTTGCTCATGAAAATGATTTTTCTTTCAAAACAATAGACTTTTATTTTTACTTTTTGATAAATTATATATTACGTAGTCATCAATTATGAAATGTTTGTTATTGTTTAAATAAAATGTCTGTATTTTTTAAAAATTAAATAACGTGAAAATATGAAGTTCGATATTTTAGCCCTTTATTTTCAAAAACTTTTATAATTCGAACTTTTTTATCGGTCCCTAGGGGTTCGAATTATCCAAGTATATATATACATATATATATATATATATATATATATATATATATATATATATATATATATAATGGGACGAGGTTAGCTCAATCGTATAATGGGACCCGAGCTCAAAACCCTTTTCTTCGAAATTTCAAGAAAAGTATAAGATTCTAAACTGTCATTAGAACTATTTTCTTAGGATGGGGTTTATTTGCATGTGGTGTATTGCGTTTAGGGTGGTGCTTTTGTTGTTTTTTTTTCAGCTTCAATAATTAGCTTTTCAGGATCACCCTGTATATAAGGGAAGGTACAGTACCTTCCCTTATATACAGGGTGTTCAAAACTCGATTGACACCCCCTTTTTTTCCACAATTTTTGAAATTTAAAAACGAAACTTGGTGGGTCTTAACGTGGTCGAATGTACTTTCATTGGACCTAATGCACGACCCCTCAACTTTCTGCAGTTCTTCTCCAGTGACCCTTACTCTGGAATCTCCAATAGAAAGGGGTTATTTTTATGACGGATTATTGTAAAGAATTGAATTTTATGTCGATTTTATATCGGTAATTTTTTCGCTAAAGCGCACCAATGAGTAACAAATTGCCCAAAACCGATAAAACCCTTGTTTTTAGTTACTTTTCTGCCAATAACGTAGAAAGTATGACCGCAATGAAAAAAGTAGTTGATATAAACGTTCTAGAGGATTAAATTTTCTTTCTAACGTACGTTTAAATGCCTAAAATAATAATAGGAATGGAGCAAAACACACTTTTGTTTTTGAAGTTTTCAGAAAAGTTTATGTTCAACGTGGTCTAGGCTTCCGTAAAACTTAATAAACATTTCCTAAACTTTTTGCTCCATCTAAAAATCAAATTCAATTACTTTATAAAGAGATTAAAATAATAAATTTAAAGCAATAGAACTCACCTAATGATTAGAATTTCGTAGTAATTATTTTTCTGTTGGACGAATGTTTTTTTGTTTTTTTGTTTTTTTCGGCGCTTTGACATCTAGGCCATTAGTGCTGACATCCAGGGTGTAGCGAGGTATTTCCCAACGAAACCGTGGGATGAGAAAATTCCTGCCGCCGCACATTGGGGCCAAACTACTTTTCGTGTTTCAAAAGGGCTACAGCCTTCTCAGTCGAGTTTTGAACACCCTGTATAATGAAATTTGAACCCCTTTTATTTTCGTCATCTGTGGGTTCTGAAAGGTAAACTTGTTTACTCAGGACTTCAGGATAGCCTCATGAAGTAACCCCATTATCCGGTTTCCTGCGAATGGAAGGCGGGAAGAAACGCACTACATGAAAAAAAGTTTTTAGATGAAATATTTTAGACTAATTTAGTCTAATTCATTTGCCTGCTTTCTTGACCCATTTATTTCTTAAACTTTTGGATTGGTTACATTGTTCATTCAAAATAAAAGTTTTATTATATTAAATTAAGAAACAGTTCTAAATATATTTTTGTATGCAGAAGAAGAACCCTAAAAATTGTTTCGTCTCAAGACTAGTAGAGAGAAAACAAAAGTAGATGATGAGAAGATTTAACGAAAACATTTACATATGTATTTCAGATGGAGCTATTAGCTGAATTGAAACGAACAGACGATCTGTAAGAGATTCGGACAAAATGGTAGAACCAAGTTATAATTAGAGATTCAATTTCTTTACTGGTAATGGATTTAGTATTGTTGAGAAGACCATCGGAGACGATCATTACCTGTTTTGATTTAAGCAATGACCTGATATTGCACCCGTGTACAGAAGAGTGTTTTTGCATTGGAGAACTGTTATTCCTTCAAGGGAACTCAATAACTATATTGAAAAAAACAATAATAACTACTAAAAAAGTCCGATTCGCAGGAACTTCGTCATCTTAGCGCGTTTCTGTAACGTTCTTGTGCCTAGTGGCATTAAGATAGCTAGGACTAATTTATATTCTCTCAAAACCTTACTACAATGCCTGAACCTTACAATTCCTTACTACAATGAACCTTAAGGAAAAGTGGGCTTGTAGGTGCCACAGGGCACAGAAAACTTACAGCAGCGGAAATTACTCGCAAGGCCTTGACTACTTCCGCTTGTAAAGTTCAACTACAAACAGCTGAGTTAGTTCAACTACAAACTAACTCAGCTGAGTTAGTTAGTTAGTTAGCTGAGTTAGTTCAAACAAACTAATACAGCTGAGTTAGTTAGTTAGGTGAGTTAGTTCAACTACAAACAACTAAGCTAAGTTAGTTAGTTCAACTGCAAACTACTCCTCAGCATTTCCTTATTGTGTCATCTGGTCTTCGTCGTTAGCTTGTGTCCTCTCTATTGGGGAAATAAAATACTCTATAATCATACCAACTGAGGTTTTTGGCTGGTCGATTGACGTTTTTAGTGCAAACAAAGTCTAGGGTTTTACCTGCTAATTCCACTCACTATTTATTTGTAAATGCTAAATTCCGTACTATATATCCAATAATATACAATTAATATTTCCTGATACCCAATATGTGATTTCTTGGATAAGTAGTATTTCTCCTGAATCGAACCTTAATACTACGGTATCTCGAGGGCAAAAGTTATAGCTGTTTAAAACGACATCTGATGTTATAAATAGCCTTGTAAAGATTTATTGATAATCTTGTGGCAAAAAGTATCATTAATTAACGTGCCAAAAAATCGGACGAGGCAATTTTGTGGAATGGGGCTTATAGAAGTGCAAAGGTCTTTCTCTCCGACCCGGGAACTCATGAAAAAAATCTTGTATCCGAAAATCCTTTTACTGCTGATATATGGTCGGTATTAAGGATATCCCCTGAAGTGGGTAAAAGTGGCAGGACACTTTTAATCCTAGGATATAATCCTTTTCGAACGCCATCAGATTAATTCGAGAACATCCTCACCGCAAGGACCGCGTTCTCGACAATGTATCCTTTAGGTCCTCCATCTTTTTACATATATTGCCTTTTTCTGTCAAATTTTATGCTTGAAAAATGTTAATGAACAAATCCAAGGCATTCGACTTAAAACCTGTTTTCCAAAACCGGGATTCTCTATTTCATTATGAATAAGTGGCATATGATCCTCCAAGTATCAAAGGAAAATATTTATTTTAAGATATACCATGAGACGTCTTCTGGTATTTTGGAGCAGGTAATTGCAAGTTCATGTTTGTCATAATAATTACCAAATCATAATATTCCCTATTGATTTTTCTGCATAATGGTAATATATAAATAATTTATTATCTAGTTTCCTCCATCCCAGTCCGGTGGAATTTACTGTTATGACGTATCGATGACGAAATCTAGATGCGCTGACGAGAAATATCGACATCTTGAATCACATACGTCACAAAAAATCCATTTCGCCCAATAGAGGCCATTAGTATAAATCAAAGGAATAATGATGAGTACTATTCGAAAGCCTCTTAGAAACTCTTCATGTAACTTAAATAATTCATAACAATAAAACTCTTGATTTGTGAATATCTCTTAGACAAAGCGTTTGCGCATATACCTTCAAAGGGTATTTCTTTCTTGTTTTGAGGCCCTTAGTTCATATTTTCAGTTTGGCCAATCAATTAAAGAAGATACCCAATAAATTACAACACTAGTATTAGGATAGACATAGAAGGTGGTATTAGGATGGACATAGAAGGTGGTATTAGGAAGCATATAGAAGGTGGTATTAGGAAGGGTATAGAAGGTGGTATTAGGAAGGGTATAGAAGGTGGTATTAGGAAGGATATAGAAGGTGGCATTAGGAAGGATATAGAAGGTGGCATTAGGAAGGGTATAGAAGGTGAAATTAGGAAGGATATAGAAGGTGGCATTAGGAAGGGTATAGAAGGTGAAATTAGGAAGGATATAGAAGGTGGTATTAGGAAGGGTATAGAAGGTGAAATTAGGAAGGATATAGAAGGTGGTATTAGGAAGGGTATAGAAGGTGAAATTAGGAAGGATATAGAAGGTGGTATTAGGAAGGGTATAGAAGGTGAAATTAGGAAGGATATAGAAGGTGGTATTAGGAAGTGTATAGAAGGTGGTATTAGGAAGGGTATTAACAAGGACATAAACCAAGGATTTGAATGATTTATTTCAACGATATCAGTACTGATATTAATTTAGATGAAAAATAAAATATTAATTAATGTTCAACTGTAAAGGTTCGTGAATTATTTACTCGTAATTTAATAAATACGAGAAACAAAAAACTGGCTAGACAAAGTTGTTCTAAATTTTATTAGCTTTTATTTTTTTAAAAATGCATTGAAATCGGTTAAGTTTTAGAGGCTGTAGCCTTTTTTGAAACTCGAAATGTCGTTTGGCCCCAATCACAGTGGTCAAAACGCGCTCAAAACTGAATAAATTTTGATGTTGTTGAGTTATAAACCTGAAATTGTGCACACTTACCGGTCTTATAACCACTATAAAGGTGTCGATGAGTCACTCACATGTTATCGAACTTAAATGTTTTTATTAAAGTTGTTACTTTAATACACACTGCTTTGTCGAATAAAAAATGACATTTCTTCTAGAGTATCTTTTTGCGGTGGTGGACTGACCAAAACGGAGTGACCTAAAAATGAAATAATTCAAGGATTAATTCTGAAAAATAATAATTCTTAAAAAAATCTAACGAGTCTCTTATCCTAAAATCGTCTCAACGTGAGTCAGTCTCTGTGAGTTGCAGTGGAACGGAAGAAATCATGAGGACACTTTCATTACTAAGTTCAGGGTCGTTGAAGGTTTGCTTGTAAGTAGTTTGATTTGACAAACCATCACAACCCCATTTCCACGACAAAGTTAGATACGTTCTTGAAGGTTCCCTGGCGTCGTAGCAGTCTTGATTTGGTTGTCGTTCCTGTCAACACTGATTTGAGTACGGCAAAAAAAAATCAGCCTTCGATTTTAGTCGAATATTTACATAGAGATAACGCGCGTCTGTCTGTTAGTCATTTAACGAGTTCGTTCGCCTCTATCATCGAAGTACGCAGGTTCACGCAGCTAATTTCAGTCTGGGGTGTTTATATACATGTCCACGGAAAATTTAAGCCCAAAGTTGTAGAGACGCAAAAGCTATAAGACAACAGTAAATCTGATACGTGTACTTTTTCAGTATCCCTGCCCATGATGAAGATTCGAAAAATTAAAAAATGTTTTTTTCCCCTTCGAACATCCCACTAAAACAAAAAAAAAAAGTGTCAACCTGTCTGAACAAGTAAAGTTGAAGGAACGTTTTTGGTACATGAGTATTTAGCAAATTTTCTTCGTTTCTGCGTTGTAGTAGGTACTTCAATGATTAACCACCGTCCAGCAATCAACGTTGGGCGCCTAAAACACAAGAAATGGCACTCTCACGGGGTATTTAACACACATTTAAGGCCAAAGTGTTCCGAAAAAATACGTTCGTGCTGTGCGACGAACGGTTTTTGTTATCAAGCGAAATTAACCTTATTCACAATTTTCTCTGTGGTCTTTGACAGTTTTATTTGTCCATCCCACTAAGTGACCGAGCCATACAAGAGTAAAATCTTGAAGGAACGACAGGAGAAAGCTGAATCCTTCGGTCCTTCAGGACTTAATAAGAATACACGAGGTGGCAAGGACATTATGCTAATTCCTGGAGGAGTGGAAACCGATAAAAACAGCCAATAACACTACACTATAACAGTATAATATAAATAAAGGCAATCGAAAATCAAAAGGTTATAATCATTAAATACCGCTCCGAGCAGGAATGTGGTAACATACTGCTCTTGGACAGAAAACATTATACACCCGATTTCAAACACTAAATAATATTAATAAATAAACAAAGTAATAATCATCGTCATTATTATTGTCATTTCATATTAATAATAATACGTACTATTATGATATATACATATATAAGGCATCAATATCATAATCAAAATTTATTTAAAACACAATGCTAAGTATAACTCAATTGTATAATCTATACATAAAATAAAATTGTAACAGATCGCTGTCTGTACATGGAAGATAAATAGGGGAAAAATACTATTGGGGGCCTTTATCAATGCAATAGTACACAAAACAATGATTTTAGCGCGGTTCCTCCCTCCCCATAGGGAGGGTTATAAGCTTATAAGGTTGATACAATGAAACAATCCGGAAGTGCCGACAAGAAAATTTCGCGTTTCAGAACCCCTAGAGACCGAAAATAACGGTGGTTCAAATTTGTATATATATGTATGTATATATATATATATATATATATATATATATATATATATATATATATATATATATATATATATGTCTGCTCGCTCATTTCTGGCTTCCCTGATGGTCCGATTTTGATGAAATTTGGTACAAAAATCCCTCGTCCAATTTGAAAGGTCAAGTTCGTTAACCAGCAAAATCCGCCCACGTTCTACTTTCATTAAAACTAATATGAAATTTTGGTTACGTTTGGAGTTAAGGAAGGGTTAGAATAAAATATTTTATTAACAGACATAAAAGGTTTTGGTAACTTTGTTTACTTTCCTTAATATCTCGAGGAGACCCGGTAGCCGTGAGGGTTAAGGCGTGAGCTCTTAACACTCCGTGCCAAAGGTCGTGGGTTCGATTCCCACTAGGGGCGGTGGCTTTTCTTTCGAAAAAAAGAAAAGGCATCACCCCTATCCTGGCTAGAAAAGGGTGGTAACCTATAGATGACCAGTCCTAAAATTCGTAGTTAATAATAAATGGACGTTAAAATTTAAATAAAAATAATATCTCGAAAAAGGTTGAGAATCTTGGTAAACGGAAGAATACCATTAGAAAGCTTATTAAATGCTCTAAAAAAAAAGGTTCTAATGAAAGTTTTGATTAGGCGATGTCAATAGGAGAAATAAGAGCTTAAAACTTTAAAGTAATTGATTTCGCTTATTCGAACTGTTCTTTTTGTCTGTTTTTTATTCCTTGTTATTTTTTAATTGCTTATAGTTGGATAATGTATTTGAAAATAAACAGGTTAAGAAAAATAAGAAAAACAATTTAATGTTAGTGATATGGATTTCCAAGATATTGCTTTTCAATTGCCTAGCGTCCTCCCTAGGGAGGGTTGTTTGTCTTTGATTTTGGTACTTAGAATTATGGGATACAGTTCAAACATTTTCTGCATGTTCGAATTTCATCAACGCTAATATGTTGAAATTTTTGTTACGTTTAGAGTAAAGGAAGGGTTAGAATAAAATATTTTATTAACTGACAAAAAAAGTTTTGGTAACTTTGTATACTTTCGTTAGTATCTCGAAAACCGTTGACAATCTTGTGAAGCGGATGATTACCATTCGAAAGCTTACTAAATGCTCTACAAAAAAGGTTCAGAAAAAAGTTTTAATTAGGCGATGTCAATCGGAGAAATAAGTGCTTAAAACTTTAAATTAATTGATTTCGTTTATTCGAACGGTTCTTTTTGTCAGTTTTACTCCTTGTTATTTTTTAATTGCTTATAATTGGATAATGTATTTGACAAAAAAACTGGTTAAGTAAAATAACAAAAACAATTTATTGTTGGAAATATAGATTTCCAAGATTCCAAGGCCTTGTAACTAGCGGGACCTAGTGTTAGCCGACCCTTCCAGGTAACATCGTATATCATGACCGTTCAAGACCTTTCAAGACTTTAGTACACAGAGGAATGGTGTTAGTGACCTTAAGGGTTGACACGCCATTATAATAATTAATTAAAAAAAAAGACTGGTGGAACCAAAATAATAACTGCTTCTATTTTAATCTTTCCAAATTAGACTAGGGATATGAACGGAACCGCGCTAAGATGATGCAGTTCCTGCGAGACGGACTTTTTTAGAATTTTTATCCGCTTGTCTGTGCACGTTAATCTCAGAAACGGCTTATCCAATTGTGTATAAGCATTCTTTCGTAGTGTCTATATAAAAATAATTTTAAGTATATGTTTGATCTTCTACCTACCCACCTCCCCCCAAAAGAAAACAACAAAAAATCTTCTTGGTCGAAAGAATTAAGTGACGGCATGTAAAGGTACAAGTTCAACATAATTTAAAATAGCTACTTTTCTTCGGAGAAAGTATAAATAAAATTAAAGTTTACATTTTATAACAGTTTAACATTTAACACTGGACCCATACATACTTATAAGAAAGAATAAGTTATTTTTCTAATAATTCCTAACAATCATTTTAAAAACCGTTTAAAGGTCTGGTTGGCATTTGTGCATTGCTCTGCTGTAATCTATTCCCACAGCCCTCCCTTGAGCCAATGGGCTCCCAGTAGACCAAATCTTTAATGTGTCCCCATAGGAAGAAATCCAAGGGCGTGAGGTCTGAAGATCGAGCCGGCCAAGATACCGGCCCACCCGGTCCTATCCAACGCCATGGATAGTTAGTGGTTAACCAATTTCGGACAGCCCTCCCGTAGTGAGCTGTCGATTTGGAACCAGCTTCCCATTCTTTGTGCCAAAAGGACTTCCTCCAAGAACAACGACACTTTATTATCGAGGAATGCGTGGAAAGACTGTGTGAATTCGACGGGTCAAAAAATGGAGACGTATTATTTCATTATTCCACACAAAATCATAGGCATACTCACTCATATATTTTTGTGGTGGTGGGGCTGGGAGGGTGAGTGGAGTGGGATAAAAGGAGGTATGAGTGGTGGTGGGGCTGGGGGGGGTGAGTCGAGGGGGTAGAAGATAAAACATATACTTTTAATGATTTTTATATAGGCATTATGAAAGAATGCCAAATCACAATTTTGTTTTAGTTTTTGCGTATTTCTTGGAAACAACAAAAACGAGAAATATGCCAAAGGACTTTTTTTCTTTGTTTTTTTTTCTCTTGCATCGATTCCCGAAGCTAGCCGTTTATTTTGGGGACACCCTCTGTAGAATTTCCCGAGCATATGATAAAACGAGTTCGTTAACCAGCAAAATTGATTCTGGAAGGGGGACCCAAAGTAGTTATTCGCCTAGACCGGCCGCAATTTTTGTTGTATTGCAACGAAACTCGGTATTCGTAGTGGTTATCTTAATAAAAAAATGTTACCAATTTGCCTCTACCAGCCGTAATTTTTGCTATAGTTTCAACAAAACTCAATATTCGTTGTAATAATCTACAGAGACAAATATGCAGTAAAAAAATAAATAAATAAATGAGTTCATTAGGAATGGCATTTACTCCTGTACCCAAATTACTAATTTGCTCATCGCGACCGTTCTTTCTCGCGAATTGTAACGGAATAGAGTATACGTCGTGGTTATGTAAAGACAAAGATGTGTTTCAAAAATAAACTAAATTTGTTCGTTAGAAGTTTAATCTGTATTACGTTCGAATTGATTTAAGCGGCAAGGGCGTTGGGTGTACCTTGCACCACTAGAAGCGCTGAGCATGGACGCTCTACCCGGCTTCTGCTATACATTGACAAAGCTGTTCATTTCAAATATAAAAGATATAAACTGTTCATGTTGTTTATATCTATACATACAATCAAATTGTAACAGATCGCGTGCGAACACATCTTATTAGAAAAATGTGTTGTAAATATAAACTTAATCCGATCATTAGTGGAGAGAGGGGTCTACCACTGAGCTAACCTCGCCCCCATGTATATATATATATATTGTTCCTTATACAAATCCATACCGTTTAACGATTTTGATCAAACTTGGCCGCACACAGGTAGGCCTTGATAGGCTAAGTCAAAATCGTCTATCAGCTGACTGTCTGTATGTTTGTTCCTTATACAAAACCAACGTATAAAAATGAAGCACTTTTTTCTCCGACTGAGTTGGTGATAGACAGAGACAGAGAGACTTATCTTCAACATTGTGGGATCAGCTACTAATGGAAAACTAAAACTATCGAAATAATCCTTAACTCCCGAAGGAGTTGAAAATGCAAGACTATCCTATAAATAGAGCCTATGCACAAAGATGAATAAAGGAGGAAGCGAAATACGAGGCAGATATTAAAACAGATAATGGCCATCTTCCAAGTTTTACCTCGATCCTATCTAGAATATCAGCCATATTTCGTATCAATTACATTACAATCATACCTTCACTCAAATATTTATGCAGACTTAAATCAACCAAGTTCGAATGTTCCATTCAATTTTAGACCAATATCAGCAATTACTTGCGCCTGCAAACAATATGTAAACCAAGTTTCTTTTTATTATACTCTCATACCACTTTGTGGTTTTTATAGAGTAATTTTTAACCAGGATACAATTATTTCAAATGATGTACATTTACAGTTATATTATTATATAAGGTCATTTCTGTTTAAAAAAACGATACTGCCTTGAATTTGTTTAACTTGATTCTCCACGTCGAAATACCTACAGACAGTCGATTAACGCGAAACCGTAGCCCCTGCGGTACGGGTAAATTCCTCTGATCAGTTTTTCTACAGGCGGATTCAATTGGGTAACTAACGAGACATTACATTAGTAACTACCAAGTATTTTTTAACAAAATTTTGTCTCACTTTAACTATTTAAAAAACAAAACAAAAACACTCTGTACAGTTTGTAATGTGATATTGACAAATAATTATTTCGTTTAGAGCCTTCTGCTCCAATTCAGGAACAAAAATATGCTTTAGGTCCAACCGACAAACCTATGTAATGTACTGTATAACACATAGTCTTCGTACATGGCCATTGCGCGAACGCCAGCGAACACTCTTTTTGTGACACATACAGTATTCTTTTTCTTACATGGCCACGCCACAGCGCATGTGCGAACGCCAGCGGACACTTCTTTGTGACACGTACAATCTTCTATGTCGTACATGGCTACTGCGCATGCGCGGACGCAACTGCGCATGCTCGATCTCCAGCGAACACTTTTTTGGTGACACAGTCTTCTTTTTCTTACATGGCCAAGCCACTGCGCATGTGCGAACGGCAGCGGACACTTTTTTGTGACACATACAGTCTCCTTTTTCGTACATGGCTACTTCGCATGCGCGAACGCCAGCGGACACTTTTTTGTAACGTTTTTTTTCTAGTTCAGTCACCGCTAAAGCATATTTATGCTAAAATACCGCGAGACCACACACACCATACAAATTTAAAAGATCTCTTTTTCACTATAATCTTTTCTATATAATGATTATGTAACCGGAACACCGAAAAGATGCGTGAATTCAGCTTGATTTGTCATGTTACGCACAGGGGAAGAGAGCAAGCAGCTACCTCAGTATTATACAAGTACGGTTCACATGAATATATATACACAATAAAAATATCTACACGATTTGAATTTCAAATATTTTATTTGTATGAGTATAAATATGGGATAGGGAAGAAATGGATAATAAATGAACTAAGATATTTCTTTCTTCCTGAAAAGGTCCTTGAAGAGGTGATAAATTCGGCAGGATGTTTATTCCTGGGTGTGGCCTATTCGTAATCTCTAATCTTAATTAACACCTCCCGCATCATTAGTTTTTAGCACTTTCCTCCGAAGGAAAGTAGCTATTGAGGTTGGACTCATGACGGAATTTTTGAAAAATTTCTTCAAATCTTTATCGATCCTACCTAGTAGACACCGAAAATGACCCCCGTTAAAATTTATATATATCTATATATATATATGCATATATATATATGTGTCTGTTAACACGATAGCGGCCAGAGTTTTTGTTTTTTCGTCACGAAACTTGGTATATAGCATTCAATTAGCAAACGATTGAACGAGTTCGTTAACCACCAAAGTCGGTCCACCGGAAGGGGGGTTTACCCCGAACCCAAAACACTAATTTGACTATGTCATCCGTAATATTTGTTATATTTCAACGAAACTCGGTATTCGTAGTGGTAATATAGTGACAAAAGTGACATATAAAAATGAACTAAATCGGTTCATTAGAAGGGGGGGTTTACTCCGGACCCACAATACCAATTCGCCACTACCAGCCGTGATTTTTGGTATATTTCGATGAAACTCGGTATTCTTAGTGGTAATCCACAGGTAAATAACTGTTGTAAAAATAAACTAAATCGGTTCATTAGGAGGGGGGGTTTACTCCGGACCCACAATACCAATTCGCCACTACCAGCCGTGATTTTTGGTATATTTCGACGAAACTCGGTATTCGTAGTGGTAATCTACAGGTAAATATGTGTTGTAAAAATAAACTAAATCGGTTCATTAGAAGGGGGGGTTTACTCTTGACCCAAATTCTTAATATACTCATACCGGTCGTAATTTCTGCTTACGTCGTAATATTGTAACGAAACGCGGTATACGTCGTGGGTAACTCATGAGAAAGAAGTGTTGTAAAAATGAGCTGAATCGGTCAATTGGAAAGCGGGGGTTTAATTTGTAATATATTTCAATAGAAAAGCCCGTCAGACGTAGGTTCACAAAGCCGCCGCAAGGAGCGCTTTCTACCACTAGAGTGACTGTATCCTGTTCCTGCGTTAGATCAAAATACGATAATATGTGGTTTTTTGTATTTATTACGTAGTGTAATAGGTACCATGTGTAAACATAACTCTGGAAACAAATTATTAATTGATCAGTTACTCATTACAAATTTAAAAGAGAACTATTCATGTTTTTATTTTATTTATGTAGGATATTTTAAGCATATTGTTCTGGAAAGCAGTCTACACTACCCAAATTCTGAGGAAAGTGCTTAGTTATGCAGCTCCTGCGTGACGGACTTTTTTTGAATGTTTTTATTGCCTCAAAACAGCAGTTGTTTATATAAATCATTTCAATCCCTCTGATTAATACTTAAGCTGCTGAGACCGTCGGGGATTTAAGACTAAAAGTTATTTCTAGTGTCTAAAAACCGTAATAATATAGCAAGTTCAATAAAACTTCTTTATATACTTTAACCATATTTATTTCCTCCGTTGTCTAAAAATTTGGAACCATTTGGTTCCTCTTCGGGGGAACATTATATATATATACAAATATTACAGCTACAACTTGAGGAAGAAAACCTTCTACCAGTAAGGCCACGTCAAATAACTCGGCTGATCTGTAATCGATTTATCATATTTTTAAACAGACTTATCAATAAATCACATACTGACAGAGTGTAGACTCAGTACAAATTTTAAATTTTCCTACAATTTGACCGACTTACTTTCCGATGGTAGCCAGTATATTGATGAGCTTATTAAATACTAGGTGTTACCCATTGTGCCATGCTACACCTACTTTCTGTCTATGACTCTCCCCGTATCAAGATCTACTTGATACCTAGTTGTCTATACCCAGTTACGAAAATCGGTCAAACGATGTGAATTTGTTTTAGTTCATAATGATACCGGCAGAGGCCAGCACAACAGCATTTCATCTAACAGCCGACAGAGGCCTGTAGTAGTCGATTCAATATGGCCGTCACAATCTTAATGGTTCAGTGTAGCCAATTTTTCTTGAACAAAACTTTTGACCTTTTGACCGAATTATGAAATTGGACTATTTTGACCTAGCCTAGCAGATTTCTCGTATCAAGACCTGTCTGTGTGCCAAGTTTGGTCGAAATCGGTCAATCGGTGTAGATTTGTATAAGGAACAAACAAACAAATAAACAGAAATACAGACAGACACGTGATTTTATATATATATATATATATATATATATATATATATATATATATATATATATATATATATATATATAGATTTAATATATACACACTTCCACGAGAATATTTAAAAAAATAACCATAGCCATTTAGTGTAATTGATTTTTCATTAAATGAGCAAACAAAAAGATACTCTCTTTTTTAGAATACTGAAAATTCACAACAGTCGACACTAAAACACAATAATTGATAGACAACGTCTTTTGAAACATAATCAATACGAATTTTATTTTAGTCCTAAATGAATAAAATGAAATTAGGAATAATTTTATTAGGATCAAACGAAGAACAGCCGTCAGCTTTGGTGACACTCTCATCAGCATACTCCCAAATAAAGGCTATCGTGAACATAGCAGTAGCTGAAGGACACCGCAAAGCAGCAACTGGTAAAATTTGGGAGAAGCTAGTCACAAAAGGACCGGTGCCCCGAGATCTGCCCAGAGAATTGGCTGTCTGCCTCTTCAGAACAACCACCGGACATGACTACCTACAGGCCCACCTGCACAGAATCGGCGTAGTTGAGACAGACATCTGTCCACTGTGCAATGGTGGCAGAATGGACGCTGCACACCTTACATCCTGCAGTGCGCTAACCTGTCCAGAGTACGATGATATGAATTTGCTGCTTTCCTCCCTGTACTGGTCTGCGAGGCACTTGATGGCAGAATTGCCTCGTGCGGGCGTAGGATAAAGTAAGTAGGAATAATTTTATACTCACCCATTCGTATTTACTAGACAAAACAGAAAGTCCCCTTTGTAGACAATGCAACAGACATTTAACTGTCAAACATATACTGACAGACTGTAGACAACGCAGCAACTTGACAATTCCTTACGACTTACATGACAGCGGGTAGTCCATACATCCACATACTTCTTACACATCTCGAATCAACGCTCTTTTATTCCAACATATGAATATATGTCTTCTTCAATGGAAATTATTTCTTATATATTTTTTTCTTTTGTTGTTATTCTATGTGAATAATGTTGTTGTATTATAATTTCCTATTGTCTTATTTTTTTTTCTTACAATCTGACTGCTATATTGATTGACTTTGATTCTACTGTCCAGATGAGTTAATCGCTACACTCCCGGAACTCATAATAAATAAATAAATAATTGATAAAATAACTAAAATAAAATTATATGTTTAAAATTATATTTATTTGTTTATTTATTTAAATTATATGTTCTATGCTCATTGTCATGTTGCATGTTTCACAAGTGGGCGGTTGCAGAATTTTGAGGAGGTAAGTGACCTATTCAGAGAAGTGCCAAAACAACTTCTTCCATCCAAGAGTGACGTTTTTAAAATTAATTTTACCAGAATATATTTTATCAGAAAAAAATATAGTCAAAAATAACTAATTCAACCTCTTTTTGATAGTATGTATTAGCATATTATAAAAAGAAAGAAATCTAATCATCAAAATAGAATGAAAACACACTACCTGAAAAATACTTTCATAAGTTTATTTAACATAAAAGAAAAATATGATTTATATCCAGGAGAAAAGGGTGTTTTTTTTTAATTTCATTTGCGATAAACAATTTGGCATGAAAGGTTAGGAAACGGTATTTTATGGTTCTTGAAATAAAGACATGTTGAGGGCATTATGAAGAGTTTTATTGGAAACGTTGCATTAACTATTTAGCGAAGAACTTTGGATTGGAATGCCAATATTCTCTGTATGTTAGAAGTTTTAGTTGTTCCCCAGAGTTCAAGTCCAAATGGTACTATAATGGTTTTGTATACGATGGATTTCTTGTTTATTGTGAGTTTCGATGCAGATCCCAAGTCCCAAGTGATCTACGGTCTAGTAATAATTGCACACACACAAAAAAAAAATGGTATTTTTCAAAGACACCATACATATATTCCTATGTACTTCGACACGCTAAATCCGAATCCGGAATCCGTTATACCCCACCACGTCAGGTTTAAGAGCATTTGAAAGCCAAATTTCGTATGGAGTCGTTAAAGAAGAAATAACTAGCGCTTCCATGGTTTTGAGGGTAGCTGGATTCGAATCCGAGGTCTGTTTGACCAAATTGGCGCAAAAACAAGGTCATTTCAAGGACCAAAATGTTTATTTTGCAAACAATGAATCTACACACAAAATTCTGTTTTTGCAAAATAGACAAATTCGTCCTTGAAATGACCTTGTTTTTGCGCTCATGGAGTAAAACAGACCTTGGTTTCGAATTCGGCGACCCTCAAAACCATGGAAGCTCTAGTTATTTCTTCTCTAACGACTTCTTACGAATTTTGACTTTCAAATGCTCTTAAACCTGACGTCATGGTGTGAAACGGACTCCGGATTTGGATTCAGCTTGTCGAAATACATAAGAAAATGTATATGTTTTGGAAATGACCACTTTTTTTGTGTGCCTGTGTAATAATCCCAAGTAACGCACTTCGTTCAGTACGGTGTGTCCGTGGCTGCATTTGATGACTGGATTGAAAGCTTTTCTTTTTGAGAGTTTTTGAAAACCAGTGCTTGACAGACTCTAGAAGTTATTGGAGATAGTAACAAACAGTAACAGGATGACGAAAGGAGCAAACAATGGTTTATACGATAGGTGCTTAAAACTTATTTAGCTGCTCGCATTGAAATATCCGTAAGAATCGTCTGTAGATAATTACTTTATGAGTTTGATAAATATTTGCCCCCACGGATCCGCGGATTTAGAATCTCATCAGGATCCAATCAACGGCTGATTAATGGAGTATTCACCACTCCCTTCTGATCTAGCTAGAAGGACGGCTAGTTGGTAGATTGTAACGGGCGGAGTAATGACCTGGCATCAGGCAAATTAGGAACTCCTTCTAGAATAACATTAGCTAATTCTAAAAGCTTTACTTTGTAGAAGCATCAGATCGGCTGGCTGATTCCACCCAAGATCCTGCCATACAGTCTAGGAAGCATCAATTATAAAAGGATGAATTCCCTGAACTTTAGAACATAATAATTACCGTTACGAGGAATGTAATGCATAAAAAATAATAATAACTAAACATAAACTGCATTAATGTCAAAGAATTTTCAGTGCAGAAGAACTGCACCGCAGAAAAGAACTTTCATACATAATAAACACTAATAATAATAATGGGGTGGGGGAAAGATCGGATATTTAGACTTTAACAAACTGAAAAAAAAAGGAACAAGAAAAATAACAAAAACTCAATTATTATGTAATATTTCATGAACAATTCAATATAAATTTTTATTTCTTACCTTTATTTATTACGAGATACAACAAATGCACTTACATTATTACATATAGTCTTAAATTCAAAGGGGTCATTTTGTGAGACCTCAATTAATTATCCAATATTTTTCAAACGGAAGGTCAATAAAAGAGAATAAACAAATTCAACTTAATTTATTTTATTTAAGCTCTACATGTTTCACACCTTAGGTGCCTCTTCAGGAGGCTAAAAACACAATATACTAAAAATTACAACCTAATTGTATTAAGGCGAACCTTCCCGTACAATGGCCACGTCCAATATGAGGTTACTAATACCTTCTTATAGCGTCAATCAGCTTTGTAAAATCGATAGATTAAAAAAAAAAAAAAAAAAAAAAAAAAAAAAAAAAAAAAAAAAAAAAAGGAAAAAAAAAAAAAAACAAACATCATCCAGGAAAAGATTAGTAGGTACATTATAATAAGATAATTGTTTTTAGATTTTGTCACTGGGTAAAAGTTAATTAAATTCTGTTTAGTAAATTAAAAAATATACTATTCGAATATTTGATAGGTATCTGTTTTTTTTTATTAACTGCTTTTCTTCTGTTTTTTTTTTGTTTTTTTAATGTGGATGTTTTCGTTTATTTTGCGAAGTCGAATAAGTGCTTATATTTTATGGAATGGTAAGCCCGAGCAGTTTCATTATCCTCATCATCCACATTTCTGTCGTGTTGTTTTATCCTCAACTACGACTCTCCGATATAGACCTTGTTATAGTCTGTGTAAATTATTATATAAAATTATATTAATCGCACATGAAACCTTCTTGACGTTCTTCAAGATAAATTTCGAAGTTTAAAAGTTTAATGCGTTAATTTTTCAATATCTTTAAACTCAATATTAGGTTTTACCTTACACGGGCGCTGCAAGAGGCTACTTTAATGTTACAAGCGCCATTAATAAGAAAATGGTGTTCCACAAGCAGTAGCCAATAATCGAATAAGGTAAAAGCAATCTTAGGATGTGCCTCCATGTATTCTCCAACATCATCTATCCAGAAGGTAATTACACGTTCCACGGCACGCTCCAAAAACTGGGCGGGACCCTGACATTTAGGCACACCTTAGGTCTGCGTAACATCGCGTGTTATCTGTTGGACTTTTTGCCGATTGGACAATAGCCACCTTGGAAGGATTTCTATATATGCAGGAGTATACCAAATATAGAATGATGAATGCATTTTTATAAAGTTGCATCATGTCGGCGACGAGAAAAAGGATCCTCCAGAACCTTATCTTCTCGTTTGGGTGTGGACTCTGTGGTTAGGTTATGCATCAAAGATACATTATGGCCATCCGCTCAAGTGCAATTGCGAGCAAAGGCCAAGAGGTCGAATCTCATGCGGACCATTTTCAAAATGTTATGATACAATACTTGATATTTTTAGCAGGTTACCTTATCCAACCGTCCCTGGCTCGAGGGCTCCTAGAAAACATTCCCTTCCTACCTAACCATACATTTTTTTCGGTGTATTTCATTGAATGGAAGTCAAAAAAGGCATATAAATGTTTCGTTTTAGACGCAGGAACTTGCGTTTCTACAGAGAAAATAATGTTTCAACAAAGGCGGAACGCATGATTTTAGCTAGTCCAGTTCGAACATTCGTTGCGAGTGGAGTGCAAGTTTTAAAGGTAATTCTAGGAACATATTCCATTTTAAATGGTACATATTATTGTATCTCAAATAATACGGGGTTCCTAATACAGAAGTGACTTCTTCTAACTGAATTCTCCAGTCCGGCGTTCTCTCTAATCCGACTGTACCCCGGTCACGACGACGTCGGATTAGGGAGAGTCTAGTGTATATATATATATATATATATATATATATATATATATATATATATATATATATACGCGGCAGTTATGGGGACTCGTATTCGAGGGTAGAAATAGGAGTCCCAGACCCATCTGGGGTCTGATGTCTGCCTTGAGATGTATGAAGCAAAGAAAGTCAAATAAAATTTCATTTACTACGAAATTCGAATCTCAGCAACGATTGATAATGTACTTACACGTTCCTCGAATATTAATTATCATCAGACATGTTGATTGATTGCAATCTTTGTATTTACTCCAAACCAATTTTGAAATACTAGTACTTTCTGACATTATGAAATTCCGTAAAACAACCACTTTTTTTGTTTTAGCTATACTATATAGAAGAATCATGAACGTTAAAGCTCCATTTGATGGTTCAATTCCTGCAAGAGGTGGTGTGGCTTTTCTCTCCCTTCTCCACTCCCCCTTTTTGGGAGGCTCTTTTTGCCCGGCCACCACACGGTTCAAACATCCTTAGACTGAAAACACCGCTTAATGTTTTTATCAGGCACTTTCAGATTTCGTTATCGGACCGACAAAAGCACATTTCCTCCCTACGAGAGAGCGGTGGAAATGCGCTAAAAGCTCGATAAGTAAAAATGATTAATAGTTACATATTGGAAAAATGAACCAAATCGAGAACATCATCTTCATAGCATTTCATCTCCCCTTTGATGAGGCCGCCGTTCTCTTTAAGTACGAGAGATTAATGTCTTGGACGTTAAAACGATTCGTGAAAACAACCAAGCACGAAGAAGAGACAAATCGTCTAAAATGCCTTATATAAATTCGCCTACTACTTCTTGGGGGATCAAAAAGCAACATCTGATAGCCGCGACCGAATTAATTTTGCTTTCTAGAGAAAATGGCCTGATAAGGTTTGGTGTAGCGATGGCTTCTAATGATAACAGCTGAGCTATTATCGTGTAACATCGGCCTGAGAGAGTCGTCCTAGCAATCATGTGAGCACAGACATCTATCAAGGGGAAACCTGTTTGTGAAAAGTGTTTAAAGAACTGCCTTGGGACGAACAAATGAGACAAAATAGTCTATAAATTACTCATCTTGTTGGTTTTATCTCACAATCTTCGGGAGGTTATTTTAATATTAGCAAGACAAATCTGTGGCTTGTTTCTTGTAAGGATAAAAAGTGTATTAGTAGATATTTTCATAAAATTAAAAAAATATGACCTCCCAGTGAGCGCATAATCAACGTGGCGGACTTTAACTGTTTCCATTTCAGCTTAACCTTAACCCTTCCAACGGAACATCCAGGTATAGTTTAAAGAAGTAACCATATGTATGGTTGTATGGTGTTAAGGTTGGCGTGGCTTTAACCCTTCCAACGGAACATCCGGGTATAGTTTAAAGAAGTAACCATATGTATGGTTGTATGGTGTTAAGGTTGGCGTGGCTTTAAGTTTGCTAAGTTTTGCACCTTTCCCTCGACGGACGTCGCGGTAGTTTAGCCAACATCCGTCTTTCGAGTCGGTAAGAGCCCTTTTTCTTAATGACACTCCGCCTATAAGACGGATGTTCCTACTAGCGTACGTTCCGAGTAGCCGTCTGCTAGGCGGGTGTTCCGATTAATGTATTCATTGTGACGCACACTTATGCAGAACTTCAAGCAATGCATGCTAAAATAAAAAATTAGGATTCAGTAGCATACAAAAACACATTTTTTTAGTACTAATTATAATTTTTCGTAACTTTTTATTAATCTACATTTTTGTTACTTTTTACTAGTCTATTACTTTTGTACTTTTTTTTCTAGTCTAATTCTTCGAGTTTTGACTTTTTCTATTTTTTCTCATGGTAATTTTTTACGAGTTTACATTTTAATATCTTTTTATTAGTCTACATTTTCAAAAATATTTACTAATCTATTATTTTTGTATTTTTCATTTTGTAACTTTTTTCTCGTTGTAATTTTTTACTGTAAATTTGACTGAAATTAATGTAATAAAAGTAAAGAAAAGAAAAAAAAAAAAAAAGAAAAAATATAGGCGGAAATAATTTGGGTTTCCTATACAAACATTTCAAACACAAAACATAATTTTATCGAAATTCAGAAATAAATATTTTTCTTTTGTAGCATTTATTTTTCCTTTTACAAACAAAACTATGTACCAATTATTAGATATATGATAAGTGACTTAAAAATAATTATTAGGGTGCTGACAATGTGGAAAACAAGGTACCCATCTCAGAGACGGATGTTCCTACTAACAGAAGAAAAAAATATGTTCCGCTGGAAGGGTTAATTACACTGGTATTATGCGGGGTCGCGGGTTTTATTTGGCGAGAAGCGTCAAACGCAGAGCTGATTTTGTAGTTGTCATCATCTCTTCATTGATTAGTGAAATTAAACAAAATTGATGAGACAGAAACAAGTTATACATCTCGTACTATCCAGTGGCAACTATAGGAACTACTACAATAACAATAAAAAGGAATTTTCTCATCTCCCGGATCGTTGGGAGAATTCATCGCTGCACCGTGGATGTCGGCGCTAATGGCCTAGATGTCGATGCGCCGTAAAATAAAAGAAGAAAAAAATGCCCCTAGATAGCGCGAGAATTCAGTTTTATGAGAAAACATAGCGTTTGTCAGCCCGCACCAGCGCGGGATGGGTGGAAAATGGATTAAGGAGGGTTGAATGAGTTCAGTTGGGACGCGCTCGAAAATGCCCCTATGTACTTGGCCATGGTTGTTTAGAAGTGGTTTTAACGAGAAGATAGACCGGCGCCAGTGATCAAAATAAAGCACCTTCTTGGTAAACTTTACGAAATGGAAGCAGAAACCCAATTGCTATAAATAAAAAATACAACGATACTTAGTTTATCCAGGCTTCGAATTGGGCATACCTCACTTATCCTACTAACACTTCCTCGATGGAAGTGAGAGATCAACTTGAAGATTTTGCAATGACGCCTCTCTCAAAAATCTCGTAAGTACCGTATTTGTAGAAAATGTATAACCTATTGAATAGATAAACAGACATAGACACTTTACATTTACTACGATTTCTCAACGTACGGTTTCGAAGTATATATAGGAATTTATTCGAAAATCCCTTGTTTTCCATTTTCTTGTAAAACTTTTATAGATAAAGCCTTGGAAATGGTTTCATAAGCTTCCCCATATCCACCCAAAATATCAATGCTATATTGTACATTCTGCATTTACGTCTCCAAGAAGGAATAGGGTGTAAGTAGTTATATCGGTTAGTACTTTACTTCATGTGTGTATTGTTCACTTAATGATTGATTTTTTGATATGTCTGTTGTAGACAAATTTCACAAAAGTAGGAACCCCACATGATTTTCAATCATAAATTTCAAAACGATTTATTTTAATAATAATAATTGTATGTCTCATACTTACAAGTTTTTATATTCTCCAGGAACCTCTTATTTTTTATTGATCTGTTTTTTATTTTTTTACTTATAGCTATTTGTTATCTAGGTTGTTAGGTGTAAGTATTTTTTTTAGTTTTTTTATATAAATGTTATAATTGGATTGATATGTAATATATACATATATTGATATAACTCAATATATGTATTCATTAATGTAGGTAACTATAATTTCTAAATTTCTATTGTATAGTTGGAATTATATCTAATAATTGTAGTGGCTGAATCGCCATGGTTGCGGATGCTCATAAATAAAATAAATAACTCATATATATATATATATATATATATATATATATATATATATATATATATATATATATATATATATATATATTCCTTAATTTTAAATAATAAATAAATATTTTTTCTATTGCAGCTTCATGATGAGTGGGTTCAGGCTTCAAGAAGGCTTCTTCACACTGTTCACAGTTCTTCTTTTACAGGTGAATTTAAACATTTTATTTATAACAAATTTACGTTGTAAAACAAGACCTTTGACAGATATGTAGGAGTATTGTAGTTACTTACAACAAAAATCTGGTAAATCTGTGAAAACGGTTAAATATATTACCTTAAAGATGGTCAAATTTGTTTTTCTACGTTAAAGAACCTATAAAAAGAGTACCTGCAATCATATTAACTAATTTTTTCGCTCTAAAAACAATGTTCCGGTGGACGGATTCTACTGGTAAACGAACTCAATCTTTGACGTTCGAAAAAATATTTTTGTACCACATTTCAATCAAATAAAAGTCCGTCACGCAGGAGCTGCATAACTAAGCACTTTCCTCAGAATTTGGGCTGCTTTCCAGAACAATTTGCTGCTTTCCAGAACAATTTGCTTAAAATATCCTACATAAATAAAATAAAAACGTGAATAGTTCTCATTTTGTAATGAGTAACTGATCAATTATTAATTTGCATCCAGAGTTATGTTTACACATGGTACCTACTACACTACGTAATAAATACAAAAATCCTCATATTATCGTATTTTGATCTAACGCAGGAACAGGATACAGTCACTCTAGTGGTAGAAAGCGCTCCTTGCGGCGGCTTTGTGAACCTACGTCTGCCGGCTTTTCTATTCAAATATATTACAAATTAAACCCCCGCTTTCCGATTGACCGATTCAGCTCATTTTTACAACACTTCTTTCTCATGAGTTACCCACGACGTATACAGCGTTTCGTTACAATACAGCAGAAATTACGACCGGTATGAGTATATTAGGAATTTGGGTCCGGAGTAAAACCCCCCTTCTAATGAACCGATTTAGTTTCTTTTTACAACACATATTTACCTGTAGATTACCACTACGAATACCGAGTTTCGTCGAAATATACCAAAAATCACGGCTGGTAGTGGCGAATTGGTATTGTGGGTCCGGAGTAAACCCCCCCTCCTAATGAACCGATTTCGTTTATTTTTACAACACATATTTACCTGTGGATTAGCACTACGAATACCGAGTTTCGTCGAAATGTACCAAAAATCACGGCTGGTAGTGGCGAATTGGTATTGTGGGTCCGGAGTAAACCCCCCCTTCTAATGAACCGATTTAGTTCATTTTTATATCTCACTTTTCTCTCTATATTAACACTACGAATACCAAGTGTCGTTGAAATATAACAAATATTACGGCTGACATAGTCAAATAAGTGTTTTGGGTTCGGGGTAAACCCCCCCTTCCGGTGGACCGACTTTAGTGGTTAACGAACTCGTTCAATCGTTTGCTAATTGAATGCTATATACCAAGTTTCGTGACGAAAAAACAAAAACTCTGGCCGCTATCGTGTTAACAGACACATATATATATATGCATATATATATATATAGATATATATAAATTTTAACGGGGGTCATTTTCGGTGTCTACTAGGTAGGATCGATAAAGATTTGAAGACATTTTTCAAAAATTCCGTCATGAGTCCAACCTCAATAGCCTACTTTCCTTCGGAGGAAAGTGCTAAAAAGAAAGGACCATTTTCGATGAAGATTTTAAGAATTTATCAAAACTTCTTTCATGAGTGCAATCTCAATAGCTAAATTTCTCTGGAATGTGCTAAAATATATAACTGCAGATAGTTTAACAAACTGCGGTGCAATGTTTTAGTTTTTAAAAAGATAATTCATGAATTTCTTCTTTCTGCGGTACTTGATGGATACTTCCGTTTTACTTTATTGAGCAAGCAGGTAATTATATGTTAAAGTTCTCGTACTTTTTTTCAGAATTCATATTAAAAAAATCATATCGACCTGCCAATGTTACCTGTTGTAAGCTTCAAGTTGATGGTTTCATTGTTGAAATGGATAAAGAATTCCAAAATGAACGAATTGTAATTTTTTTATTTTATTCCTTGATGATTTGGAAAATCGTGAAGTACAAGGAGACTTTTTGACACTCCTTATTTAAGACATTTATCCCAGCTCGGAACAATATCAAAGACATTCCTCAAGAGTGCCTTTAGGCCAACTCCAACCTTAACCTTTTGATCCTTAATCTCTCCAAGAAATCCCAACTAATCTTAATCCAAATTGAAAAAATAAAATGTATGGTCTTTGTTGGCAAGATAATTGCCAAGCCTACATGACATTTTAGAAACATAGATAACTCTGAATCTAACGTCACGAACTTTCGTTTCTTTACATGACTTCGACAAGATTATGCAAATCTGGGCAATGTTTCTGTTTAATATGGTGCCAAACGGTATCAAAGGCCTTTTTGATGAACAATGACTCATTTTCTAGGGTAACGATGTAGTCAAATGATTCGGTCTGAAACCACAATGATATTCTTAGTTGATTTCTCAAGGAACCACAGTAATCTCTTGCTCAAAATTCTTTCGAAAAGCTTTAAGATACAGTTTTTTAGAGCTATTGGTCTATAACGATCAGGGTTTTCTGTTCGTGATGGTTTTTTAGCACTTACCTCCGAAGGAAAGTAGCTATTGAGGTTGCCCTCATGACGGAATTTTTGAAACATTTCTTCAAATCTTTATCGATCCTACCTAGTAGACCCTAGTTAAAATATATATACACTCGAATATGTGTGTGTTTGTTAACACGATAACCGCCAGAGATTTTTTTTTCGCCTCGAAACTTGGTATATAGCGTTCACTTAGCAAACGATTGAACGAGTTCGTTAACCACCAAAATCGGTCCACCGGGAGGAGGGGGGGAGGGTTATCTCGGGCCCAAACCACTAATTTGACATTGCCAGCCATAGTTTTTGTTATATATCAACGAAACTCGGCATTCGTTGTGGTCATCTAAAGAGATGACCATCGAAAAATAACCAACAATTCTTTTTGCTGGTTTTTATTGCGAATGAAGCTCTAGCTTTTTTACGTTTGGATTCTTAAAAAATCGAGATATGTGTTGTTATTAAACAATTGAAGTGCATTTCTGCGTTCGGTTATTGATTTATTTTACGTATCATTCCACAATGGAACTCGGCGTTTTTTGTAATTAGTATGTGTTTCGGTCATTGATGTACCTGCTGCTGGAGTAATTAATGCTGAAAAATTATCTTTGCCAGGGCTAGAAGTTTTTTCATGGTGATCTAAGAATGAATTTTTAAATTTATCCCAATCGGACTTTACACTTATATATATATATATATATATATATATATATATATATATATATATATATATACAAAGCCATATATGCTGTAATCTTATAACCTTCCCATAAATCATGCAAGAACTCTAAAAAGAAATAAAGCATAACGAATCAGAGATCTTCCTCGAAATGATTATGCGGGCCATCCGTCATTGCTCTTATGATGGAACCGACTCGTGACAAGATAATTGGCGATAATATACCGCCCGGATTGAATAATGTAATGGAATACATTTGGCAAATGTATTCCCGTAGGGAGTCCCTCAGGCTACCGTTCTTAGCCCACCACTAGCATCCCCGCCAATCAGATCCATTCATGTAGCTATCTCTGTAGTTATCGCAAGTTCTATTGGTCAATACATTACACTAGGTAATTCTCGCTTACCACTAGATGATTGTATCAAATTTATTACTTTCAGCAGGTTTTTACGTGCCAATTAGCCAGATTAAATTATGGTTTATTCAAATTTTAGCGTATTTTGATACCGAATTATCGGACAGGACATCTAAAGGTTACCAATTTTGGCCAACCCGGTTAGGGCTGATGAATTTTATTTTTCACAAAAAAGAGCCACCACTCCCAGTACTTTAGAGATGGAAAATCGTTCATTTCCTTTTGGAATAGTTCTTACTATTGAACTACTTCAAATGAACTATGTACATATTACATTTATAGTTTGAAGCTGCTAGTAAATAAGAAATTCATAACTTGAGAGGAATCATCAATTAGTAAAATGGAATAGATAAGAGCTATAAAAACCCTTAAACCTATCAGCCATTTAGTTATTTTATCTTAGTTTTTAACCATTTGTTAATAAAACTATTTCTTTCTTCTTAAATCCTTGGGAAGGACATTCTATTCTGTTACAAAAGCATCCGTCTGTCGATTATTTAGTATATTGTTGAATGTTCTGTATTTTCTATTACATTAATACGACAAAAAGAGAATATATTTTTGTTGAATCAATTACCAAATATCGAATTCACCAAATGGCTGTTGTTGAATTGTCTACAAAAATTGGAAAACATAGAATAATGAATAGCACAGACTTGAAGTTTTTCCCAAACTGAATATTTTTGATCTCGGTTTCATAAGAAACCTTTCAGTATTTTATTATAGAGCTTACTACCATCAGTTTATTTTTAATAAATTTGGCTTTACCAAGCAAAATGTTTTAAACACAATAAGCAAAGGTAAACCTTTATTTTTTCTCCAAACTTTGGGGATCATGTACTCATTTATGAGTATAT
This sequence comes from Gonocerus acuteangulatus, assembly GCA_946811695.1. Classification (NCBI taxonomy): domain Eukaryota; kingdom Metazoa; phylum Arthropoda; class Insecta; order Hemiptera; family Coreidae; genus Gonocerus; species Gonocerus acuteangulatus. The sequence goes on along the minus strand of OX328123.1, from coordinate 148,817,618 downwards.
TTGATTCGGAAATAGCTTGTTATTTTAAGATGAAATCATATTTATTTCCTAAAGCAGGCTACACACGTTCACGCAGGCCTGTCAGATAGACCTGAACAGTCCGTCGCCTGAACGTGTATATGTTCCGGCAGGTCTGTCAGTTAAGACTGTTCAGGCGGCCGGAATATATACAGGTTCAGGCGACCGGGTTTCAGGCGAACTGAATCGTATGTAGCCTGCTTTAAGGTTGACGCTTCTTGATTATGGTTTACCTTAAATTGTTGAAAATTATTCCTGGGGTGGGGTAAACATTAGTTGGGTGGGAAGGGGATAAAAGAACGACAGTTCACTAAAATGAAGACCGCTCCGAACAGTCCTTATTCCTGAACAGTTCTTTTAAACTAGTTAGTTCCTGAACTACATATCCCAACAGAATTGAACTCCATCAAATGTTCCACGTTTACTTACAAAAAACTTATCATGTAGTTCTGAAGTTACGCGAGAGAAGAACGAAATTAGTCAACTCCACCCTCTCGAGTGTCGACTGCTTGTCTAAATATGCAATTATCTGAAAAATTAAGTGCTTAACTATCACGCCCGATTTATCTCTTCTACAAATAACGTATTAATTTCACTATGGACGAGTTAACTTATGAGCTGAAAATATTACGTATGTATTTTTAATTCCACACCCGTAAATGTATTCCTAAAATTAGTATTTAATTGTCTGGGCTAAATTAATTTATTACTTTCCTGCTTAATTGAACTACGAGTTAACCTGGGTACTATCATGAACCATGATAAAAATGTTCATTTTGTCAACAACATTTTGTTTCTTATAGATAAAGTACCCATTTTCCCATGGGCGAGTAAACTCGGGTGAGAAAGATTTATACTAAAAACCATGCAATTTGGACCAGTGTAAGAGCGTGGTTGCCTCAAAGCGTTTCACTATTTTTATATATATATATATATATATATATATATATATATATATATATAAATATATATATAAAATAGTGAAACGCTTTGATAGTGAAAGATTTCCCATATATATATATATATATATATATATATATATTATTATATATATAAAATATTTATATATATATATATATATATATATATATATATATATATATATTTATATATATATATATATATATATATATATATATATATATATATGGGAAATCTTTACATATCTATTAATATTCATTGCTTTTTTGAAGATTTTCCTAAAATTTTAACGTATCAAATTAAACTTGTTATTATTACTACATGGCGAATAATTTGTTATGTAGAGTAGATTTCAAACATTTTTAACAATTTACCACAAAAATACTCAATAAAAAAAAATATATATCTTAAAAAGAATAGAAGAATGCATAAATAACACATAAGATATCCAGAATTTAGCATATTACAACATGTTTCGTATTTCAGCGATATGTAAAACACCTACGGCGGAGAAAATTTATGGAGAAAGAGGAATCCTTGGGAGGCTAGTTTAGGAAGCCAAAACTTAAATTAGATTGCCAACCAGATGTTTTGAAGAATGCACATAATATATTCATTCGCAAATCTCAGAATAATTTTTCGTTTGGTAGTTCTGAAATTTGTACAAAAATTCATATTTTATAGAATTTCTTGTAGTTTACAATGGGCCACTTACATATGCCAACAAACCACTACCAACGATCATTTCTCGATCTCCTCATTGTCTGTTTTTTCATGAACACCCATTTTATCAAGAAAATAACGATGGTTCAAATTTATATATATATATATATATATATATATATATATATATATATATATATATACATATATATATATATATATATATATGTATTTATGAGTCTCAATCAGAACTAATGTAATTATGAGAGTGATATCGATGGATATTTTCTCTCCTCATGAAATCACTGGCCACGTCTCACCCGTCTCCAATCCTCCCTGCTAGTCGCAGGGTGTGGTTGGATGACGTAAGGTAACTCCAGGTCATCCTAGAATCCTTCCTAAAGAAGGTATTCGGTTGACAACTGGTGGCACCTGAAGCGTGGTCAAGCTACCTATACCTATATCAAAATACACATAATTGTAGAATGTAATATTTCTGTAAATAAATAAAGTTAAAAAAAAAAAAAAGTCCGATTCGCAGGAACTGCGTCATCTTAGCGCGGTTCCGTTCTTATCTCTAGTGTTTATGAAGGCATAGAATAGAAACAGTTATTACTTTGTTTAGATCAATAGCGAAACAGCTATCCAAATGAAATCTCAAACAAACCAGTCTTGAAAGGTCTTGATTTACAATCTTACCTGTATGGGTCAGCTATGACATAAGTCGGGCAGAAAGGCCTCCGCTCAGAGGCATTTGGAAAGCCTTGGGATCTCTCTCTTTGAACGCTACATTTCTAACAATAAATTGATCTTCTAATTTTACTTAATCTGTTTTATTGTCAAATACATTATCTGACTATAAGCAATTAAAAAATAACAAGGAATAAAAACAGACAAAAAGAACAGTTCGAATAGGCAAAATCAATTACTTTAATGTTTTAAGCACTTATTTCTCCGATTGACATCGCCTAATCAAAACTTTCATCAGAACCTTTTTTGTAGAGCATTTAGTAAGCTTTCTAATGGTATTCTTTCGTTTACCAAGATTCTCAACCTTTTTCGAGATATTAAGGAAAATATACAAAGTTACCAAAACTTTTTAAGTCTGTTAATAAAATATTTTATTCTAACCCTTCCTTAACTCCAAACGTAACCAAAATTTCAACATATTAGTTTTGATGAAAGTAGAACATGCAGAAAATGTTTCAAATGAATCCCATGATTCTAAGTACCCAAACCAAAAACGGTATTCAAAAAATATTTTTCCAATTTTCTCGAAAACGGTTAAAGATATCGCCTTGAAAATGGTTTCATTCGTTTTCCTAGCCCAGGAATCATATAAAACGAGTACTTAGAAGCTTATGAACTCAAAAACGTAAGCGTTACGATTTTTTTTGCGCGAATTTCGCCCCAAACGCCATCTTCCAGTAGGCGGATTTTGCTGGTTAACGAACTTGACCTTTCAAATTGGACGAAGGATTTTTGTACCAAATTTCATCAAAATCGGACCATTCGTCTTCTAGCTAGAGAGCGAACAGACAAATATATATATATATATATATATATATAAATAAATATATACATATATATATATATACAAATTTGAACCACCGTTATTTTCGGTCTCTAGGGGTTCTGAAACGCGAAATTTTCTAGTCGGCACTTCCGGATTGTTTCATTGTATCAACCCTATAAGCGGGGTTCCTCCCTATGAGGGAGGGAGGAACCGCGCTAAAAAAAAAAAAAAAAAGGTCTCTAAATGAGTGGATTGAAAGGTCCGTCCACCGGAACATGTTTATTTTGGGAGAAATCCACAGGGAAAAAATAGTTTCCCCTACGTTTTGGCATTATAAGGCTTGCAAGTCCCCTTCCATACTATATATATATATATATATATATGAAAATTTTGATTAAATAGAACTTGTAGCATATTTAATCAGCGTTCATTTGTTATAGAAGAAACCCGACCTTCTAAACTCTCCTCCCCCCAGCTCAAAGGTTAAAGGCGGGTACTTTTGATATGTTCACCATCTACCCAGCCGAAACAAAGTAACGAAGTCAAAAGTTTTGTTCCAAACATTTCTATCTCTAGATGTTCATTGCTTGGACTGAATAGGGCATTCCTTAGTTTCTTTTCTTTTGGTGTTCCGCTTACATTTTTTATATAGTACATTATTGTCTATATGTTGACAATGTATACATATTATTACATTATATTATATTACCTTATTGTCTATATATTTTTATCATGTATATATTATGCCATTAAATTATATTTACCTTATTGTCTATACATTTTTAGCGCGGTTCCACCCTCCCCCATAGGGAGGAACCCCGCTTATAAGGTTGATACAATGAAACAATCCGGACGTGCCGACAAGAAAATTTCGCGTTTCAGAACCCCTAGAGACCGAAAATAACGGTGGTTCAAATTTGTATATATATATATATATATATATTTGTCTGTTCGCTCATTTCTGGCTTCCCTGGTGGTCCGATTTTGATGAAATTTGGTACAAAAATCCGTCGTCCAATTTGAAAGGTCAAGTTCGTTAACCAGCAAAATCCGCCCACTGGAAGATGGCGGTTGGGGCGAAATTCGCGCAGAAAAAATCGTAACGCTTACGTTTTTGAGTTCATAAGCTTGTAAGTACTCTTTTTATAGGCTTCTTGGGCTAGGAAAACGAATGAAACCATTTTCAAGGCGATAGCTTTAACCGTTTTCGAGAAAATTGGAAAAATAGTTTTTGAATACCGTTTTTGGTTTGGGTACTTAGAATCACGGGATTCAGTTGAAACATTATCTGCATGTTCTACTTTCATTAAAACTAATATGTTGAAAGTTATGTTACGTTTGGAGTTAAGGAAGGGTTAGAATAAAATATTTTATGAACAGACATGAAAAGTTTTGGGAACTTCGTATACTTTCATTAATATCTCGAACACGGTTGGGAAATCGTGGTAAGTGGATAGAAACTATTTGAAAGCTTACTAAATTCTCTACAAAAATGATTCTAAAACTATTTTTGATTAGGTTATGTCAATCGGAGAAATAAGTGCTTAAAACTTCAAATACGTCTGTTTTGTTCTTATGAACGGGTTTTTGTCGTTCTTTTTGTAATTTTTGTCTCTTTCCCTTGGTTTTTTATTGCTTTTTATTTTTGTAATTTATTATGTTAGGAAAATGTATTTGTTTGTAAAACAGGATAGGAAAAATGAGACCAATTTTCTGTTGCTAGAAATAATGAAAATTTTGGGAACTTCGTATACTTTCATTAATATCTCGAAAACGGTTGAAAATCTTGGGAAGCGAAAGGTTACCATTCGAAAGCTTACTAAATGGTCTACAAAAAATGTTCTGACGAAAGTTTTAATTAGGTGATGTCAATCGGAGAAATAAGTGCTTAAACCATTAAAGTAATTGATTTCGTTTATTCGAACGGTTTTTTGTCTGTTTTTATTCCTATTTTTTCATTGCTTATAGTTGGATAATGTATTTGACAATAAAATAGATTAATTAAAATAAGAAAAACAATTCGAACAGGTAGATATCGAAAAAAGCTGTGCTTCAAATTAGAATCTATTGTTGAGTAATTATATGAATCTTTGGATAATAATTCCAATAGTTAAAATTATAACTAAATTGGAAAATATGTATTTAATAGAACTCATTAAACCTTTTACAGAGAACTCTATTTTATATTTTTATTTTATTGATCAACAGGTCTTTGCATATATTTAAAAACTCTGTTGATATAACCTCTATATCGTTTTTTGTTTTTAGGCCAATCTATAATTCCTTTGGGTTAATATGTTTTTTAAATTGAAGCTTTAAAGCCTCAACAGGAATATTTGTGTAATCACCCTTCACAGTTAATTTATTAGAATCATGAGTGACCGTTTTTGTGTTACAACTAACAATCTTTGAAAACGAAGTTTGACTATCCTTGTTATTGTTATTTTCCTTCTGTTTGGCCGAGATTTTCTATTCATGATCTAATTCTCCTTGAATTTTTTGACTAGATCAAGAACCTAATTTAAGCACTCTTAAATTCCTTATTTTAATTGAGGAAGTTTATCAAGCTTGATATAATCACTTTTGGGTTAACACGGGTGGTCTATACCGAGTCCTTTGTTTGTAAACACAAAGAGCCTTCTGAGTAACGGTAAAGGGCAGTAAAAGTATATGACTTTACCTGGAAGCAGACCCTGCATACAGAGAATTACAATACGAGACCTCATTCTTTTTTTCACCAGCTCCCGTGTAACACCTTAGATCTGTTTATATTGTTAGCGCTGTTCCTCCCTCCCTTCATAGGGAGGAACCCCGCATATAAAATTGATCTCATGAAACAATCCGGAAGTGCCGACTAGAAAATTTCGCGTTTCAGAACCCCTAGAGACCGAAAATAACAGTGGTTCAAATTTGTATATATATATATATATATATATATATATATATATATATATATATATATATATATATTTGTCTGTTATTTGAAAGGTCAAGTTCGTTAACCAGCAAAATCCGCCCACTGGAAGATGGCGTTTGGGGCGAAATTCGCGCAAATAAAATCGCAACGCTTACATTTTTGAGTTCATATGCTTGTAAGTACTCGTTTTGTAGACTTCTTGACCTAGGAAAACGAATGAAACCGTTTTTAAGGCGATAGCTTTAACGGTTTTCGAGAAAATTGGGAACATAGTTGCTGAATAACGTTTTTGGTTTTGGTACATAAATTCATGGGATTCAGTTGAAACATTTTTTGCATGTTCAAATTTTATCAAAACTAATATCTTAAACTTTTGGTTACGTTTGGAGTTAAGGAAGGGTTAGAATAAAATATTTTATGAATAGACATGAAAAGTTTTGGGAACTTCGTATATTTTCATTAATATCTCGAACACGGTTGGGAAATTTTCATAAGTGGATAGAAACTATTTGAAAGCTTTCTAAATTCTCTACAGAAAAGATTCTGAAACAAGTTTTGATTAGGTGATGTCAGTCGAAGAAATAAGTGCTTAAAACTTCAAATACGTCTGTTTAGTTCTTATGAACGGGTGTTTGTCGTTCTTTTTGTAATTTTTGTCTCTTTTCCTTAGTTTTTTATTAATTTATATTTTTGTAATTTACTTATGTTAAGAAAATGTATTTGTGTGTAAAACAGGATAGGTAAAATGAGACCAATTTTCTATTGCTAGAAATAATGAAAAGTTTTGGGAACTTCGTATAATTTCTTAATATCTCGAAAACGGTTGAAAATCTTGGGAAGCGAAAGGTTACCATTCGAAAGCTTACTAAATGCTCTACAAAAAATGTTCTGACGAAAGTTTTAATTAGGCGATGTCAATCGGAGAAATAAGTGCTTAAACCATTAAAGTAATTGATTTCGTTTATTCGAACGGTTTTTTTTGTCTGTTTTTATTCCTTGTTATTTCTTAATTGCTTATAGTTGGATAATGTATTTTACAATAAAACTAGGTAAGTAAAATAACAAAACAATTTATTGTTAGAAATATAGATTTCCTAGATTCCAAGACCTTGTAACTAGCGGGACCCTTTCAAGTGTTGGCCGACCCTTCCAGGTAAGATCGTAAATCAAGACCTTTCAAGACTGGTGGAACCAAAATAATAACTGCTTCTATTTTAATCTTAAGGCGATTCGCCAAAGTTGCGAAGCCTTATCAATAAATAAATATTTTAATCTTTCCAAATTAGACTAGGGATAAGAAAGGAACCGCGCTAAGATGATGCAGTTCCTGCGAGTCGGACTTTATCATTCAGGTATATATTATTACATTATATGAAGGGTAAGGGGAAAGAACAAGAAATGTCCATTTTTATCGGATTTCTAATTATTAGGTCATTATACAGTTTGATAGAGGTACTAAATAACTGACACACATTCACATTGAAAATTCTACACAAATCTGAGTTACACACGATGAAAGATACTGGGAAAAAAACAAGGAATGTCCAAGCAGAAAGAGGAAAAAACTGGGACTGTCCATATTTATCATGTTTACGTTTAATGTGCATCAACATTCTAATGGGAATTCAGTGTTCTTTACCTATCCAGAATTCATAAGAAGAAAAGGCGCTGATGAGGTTTGTTCCTTTCTTTTTAAATTTATTTTCGATTACCTCCATGAAGGTATTAAGTACTTACATATTTTCTGTGATTCAGCAGGAGGGCAAAATAAAAATTATACTGTTATCAGGTTTTTGTACTACCTAGTTCATGTGGTACAACGGTTTGACACCATCAACGTTACTTTCCCTATTAGAGGCCATTCATATCTTTAATGTGATAAAAATATGGGCCTAGTAAACCAAAAATCAAGAATGGATTTGCCAGATGATTGGGAAGAAAACCTAAGAGGGACCAGAAGAAAACCAAAGCCATTCATTGTAGTCAAGGTAAAACAAAAATATATTCTCTTTATAATTTCTTTAAAGAACAATATGTTAGAAAATGTCCGTTCCCGATACAAAAAGTGGGAGAGATAAAAGTTTTAAAAGGTAAGCCAGCGCACATCTTCCATCGGGATATATTCTATGGAAATTGGAAGAATGACTGTATTTCTGCCAAACAATGAGTAAATAAAGGAAAACAGAAGCTAAGGCCGGGTGAACTGCCTTCTAGAGCGTACAAGAAACGGCTGAAACTGTCAAAGGCTAAATATGATGATGTACAAGTTTTAAAAAATTGTTGTCATCCAGACAACCATCGTTTCTCTACAACATTGCCCCATGAATTGTAGAAGTAAATAGTAGATTCAAATCTGCAAAATGCTGGACATTCCTTGTTCTTTTCTCCTAATAATATTACTTAGTGGCAAAAATGTCATTAAAAGCTCTATTTTGAGTTATTTATTGTCGATTTTTTTTACATACACAATAGGACTTATACTTTCTGATTTCTATATATAAATAAAATAAAATAGGTTGCATTTCATATTTTGGTAATTTTAAATACAAAAATAGCTTTTTCTCGAAAAGTAGATTTTGTGACATTCCTTGTTCTTTCCCCTTACCCTTCATATTATATTAACTTATTGTCTGTATATTTTTATCATGTATATATTATGCCATTATATTATATTACCTTATTGTCTATATATTTTTATCATGTATATATTATGCCATTATATTATATTACGTTATTTTCTACAAAGGTCCAATACAGTAGTACAATTATACTATAAATGTTATATACGTATACAGTTACATTAATTAATACGTATATACAATTCTAGGAATATCAATTATACATATAAATCCAATTATACAACTAATGATACGTACAATTATTGTTGAAAAATTTTCCACGGTTAGTTGTTTCTCAGGCCATTGTTTCTCATTGGCGATGCCAACAATGATGACAAAAATTAAGTTAGTTTTAAAATGATTATTTTATAATAAAAAAAAAAAATAAACAAAAAGATATTTGGTCCAGCTTAAGTATTTTTTTTTAATATATATATTTTGTCTTTAGCGTCTTTTAGGTTTGGGCATATTTTGTCAACATGAAGACTGCAATCTCCAAGAAGTTATTTCGTGCGTAAGGAATGTCCAAATTACGTCTAGTGGACAGTCAGTTGACAACATGCAACAGCGACGTAACCGTAAAACATATCACGTCGCTGTTACATATTGTACAGGTTGGTTTTTCAGTTTTTTACATGAGGTATTCGTGAGTTAGTCGTGTATGCCCGATCCTCAATCTTGAAAGAACAAATTCTTCTCTAAGATCGTCCCGGTTGGATGATTCCTAGTTTAGAATAGAATGTGTATTATTTATTAATGTATTGTCAGTTTTGTGATTCCATTCCTGTTGCCATTTTTGGAGTATTATTTGCCGAGATTGCCTAATAGCATTCTTGTTGTAAAATTCAATCTGCGTGTATGGTTGTTTTTCTCTTGTGTCTTTGGCGTGTCTGTTAGCAGTGTTTCTTTTCCAGAGGTTTTTGTGTCCTGGCAGCCAAAACAGTTAAGTGTATTCCTCTAGTTTGTATGTCGTGTATTCTGCCTTGTATTTCAGTACATATGGGGTGAGTTGTATAGATGTTTTGAAAATTCTGCAGTGAACCCAAAGAGTCGCTGCAAATGATAACATGCGTTCGGTGCGTTGGTGGGATGTTTTTCGAAATTACGAGGATGGCATTTCGTTCCGCATCTAATATGCTTAAATAAGGCGGGACCTTCTCGGCATATAAATTTTCCTCAATGATAGCTGCACATCAAACTCCGTCTGTATATATTGTAAGACAGTCTGTGCGTATGTTCAGGTATTCTGTGAAATTATGTGTATTTTGAAGTGTCTGATTATTTATACTTCGAAAGTGTAAGTTTTATATTAAAATTTCGTGTCGTCCAGGGTGCGGTCACATCATAAATTACCAATAGGAGGGTCTCCTAATTTGAAAGATATTTAAGAAATGGGCCTGAAATTTTTAAAAGCTTTAACCTTTTTTACATCGGCTGCTGTGGTCATTACTTAGCTTTATCGACGTCCAAATTAACGCCTTATGAGAAATGTTTGGGATTTCCGCCATACACTGGGCGCAGCCCGGTAGGTCACGATTCCCACCAAGAACGCCCTTTTAGCAATCTTCTCTTAATGGATTGATTTTTTTAACATCCACGGCCGAAGATAATGGCCACTACAAGCCCTGACATTTAGGCAATCCAAAGAGAGTGTCTAGAAACTTAGAGAATTTCCGGAGGCCGAAAAGATCGCCAGGGAGGGCCAGGAAGAAGAAACATTTGCGTATTACTGAAGCAAAAAAAGTGCTCAGCTCTAAATGAGTGTGCACCTTGAAACAACGTAAGGGGTAATACTACCTTGTAACGTTTTTTTACAATTTTTTTATGGGCTAAAATTCTTCCTGAACTAATCAAAAATGATATCCAAGAGTGTTTGTGCGAAGAAAAAATGTTTAAATGGGCAAAAAATACAATTTTCCGAGTAAAGTGTCGCTGCTGAGTGAACGCGATGCAGATTTGAAGATAATTTTTTGAGCGAGCTTCGATTAGTCCCTTTTTAATTGTTAAGTTTGTTTTTTTTTTTTGGTGCTACTTCAATACATTTCAAAATTAAAACCCATTTTTTAAATCTTTATTACAAGAAAGAATGTAAAATAATTAAATAGGAAAGAAATGGACATTTCAGAACATTAAACTTTAAAGTCGTTTTCATAAAACTATGTTTTTCAAATCGGGCGGTACTCTGGCGTCTTCAATTTTTGCCTGATCAGCTTCAAATTTTAACTGCAGCTTCCATATGATATTTGCTAGTTATGTACGTAGGATGTTTTTGATTCTTTGAATTATAAGGATTGTATAACAGATTTTCGACGGATTTATTTTTATAGAAAATAAATAATTGTTCACCATTTTCGAAAAAAATTAATATTTCATAACAATCCTACATACTTTACAAGATTTAACGTTCTTCCTTCAAAATAATTTAACTTTTTTTTATTCTAGATTAAGCAAACCCTACTTGAATGCAAACCCGCACGACACAGGTCTAGGCATTTCCCACGTTGCGGCCGCGATCTTTCACACTTATAATGGTATTTCTTACATGTGTTAGATGCTGTGGTCTCTGGATTCTTTGCTTACTTATTTTCTGAATTTCTATTAAACTTGATCATCAGCCCGTTTACTGAAATTAAAATTTGCGAAGAAATATTTTTACTCTTTGAGACATTTATAATTACATAAAGCAGTAAGGAAATAAATAAACTGTGATAAAAACAATCCATTCTCCTAGGCCTAAATTAGGATGTGGTTTCTCGCTCTTCCTTGTGTAAATATCCATATTTAATGCATATCCTGTCTCACTACAGCACAAAACCCATACATTCGTCTAAACAATTATCAATAACATCTTAGCGAACTATTCCATAAAGATAAAGTAACAAGCAATAGTATTTCATATAGATGTACGAATTTTTTCACGTACATTGTTGAAGGTAGATGTGCTTCAGTGTAAGGAAATCACTGATAACGCTTCAGAGGGTGAAGCGAGTTTGGGTACGCTAGGTGCCGTAAGACGACAAAGTACCGCTATGTGGGCTGCCAAGGAGTAGAAAGGAGCTGGAAGGGTTGTAAATAGTTTTAACAGTCCCAGGATATCTATTAGAGCAACAAGCTACTAGAATCAGTGCCGCGAACGAATTTTTGAACTTACGACGGCTTAAGCCGACTCTGGCCCTAAAAGGGTTAAGCTTTCTTCTAAAAATTTCCGAATCGCAGGAACCACAACATCTTAGCACGATTTCATAACTGCACTGTTCTTATTTCTAGTGTCATTCGGACAGCTTGCAATAGATAAAGTTAACATTTTGTGAAAAAATGTCACATACTCCAATGACATCTTGCTTGATACTTACTCTGCCTTTTCAAATTGAGCTCTACTAATCCTCCTCCCACAAGGAATTTTTCTGTGCACACACAACAAGGCGGTGTCAGATACGACACCTTGTATAAAAAATTACTTTATTTTCCAAATAATTCTGTTAATTGGGTGGAAATTATACAAGATTAATAAAAGAAAGACATACTTTATATATAAATATATATATATATATATATATATATATATATATATATATATATATATATATATATAATAAATGACAACAATTAAAAAAAAAATCACAAAATAATATATTTTTTTTTAATTTTTCGCCTGAGAGGACGGACATATCATTCTTTTATGGTCACGACAAATACTTTTATTGAACTGAAGACATCTTTGGTATTCTCTCCTTTTATTTTTCCATCCATAGACGGAACATTTTTGAAGTATTTTTGCAGGAGTTGGTGGTAGAGGTGTGTGTTCCGATGTTTCTGTATATAGGATTTTGCAGATTTCATCTAGGGTTTTTTTGTTGTTTTTTTTTTGGAATGAGGAGATAAAAGCAAGTCTTCAAAAAGACTTCGGTTTCACCACACGTTTCGTCACTTTGAAATTCTTCATCAGTGCCTTCAGCCTCTTACCGGGCCAGTTCTTGTAGAATTTCTTCATCGGTAACCAACAGACGATAACTTACCATATTAACGTGTAAAACAACGGTATATAGTCATGATATAACTCCTTGAGCTCTAAACACAGGACGAAAACGTTGTCAGGTATACCACAAGGTGGTGTCATATCCAACGCTGAAACTCAATTTACCACAGATATACGAAAATTACGAGGAAGAATAAATATTAATGACTTAATTTTCCAGTTCGTTGCCTAGAGGACTACTGATCGATAGGGTAATTCGCGCTTAAAACCCTCAACCTATTCACAGATAATCATTGTAAAAGAAATGAAACGAAAATTATCGTATTCGACACCTACTTTTGGTAGGAGGGTTAAAAAGAAACCTCTATCGTGGTTTAAAAAGGTTGGTAACCTTTATAAAAAAAACTTCATTAAGGGCGAAACAAAATATTATAATTTGTACAAAAATAAGAGTAAATAAACTTAATATCTATTTCTATTCCTGAATACAAACCTCGATAATGGTGACCTTAATCATTATCTTCCTTTCGAAAATAAAATTAAAAAGTCTATATTATTATTATACCTAATACATTATATATTTCCTTTCTAACAGTTCATTATAAAATGTTGTTAATGTTACACTCAACAAGAAACATGGTATCAGATTTAACCTTGGCATTTTGTTAACCCACCAAATAAATTGGATCTATTAGTTCACTAATAGAGTTATCAATTAGACCAGTTAATGAACCTGATTGGCCGAGACTGTTATCAAGGGCGTACAAGTATTCCCGCGCGCGGGGCTTTCTTGAGGCTGAATTGATAACACAAATTGGCAAGCTTTAAATCACACAAATGCTAAGTTATAGCATGGGCGTATATAAGGGGGTGGGCTGAGGGGGCTGCAGCCCCCCCCCAAATTTTGATTTGATCGGTAAACATTTCATAAAACCCTTAAAAATAAATTAAATAAGATCATTTAGTTCATAAAACGTGTTCTATTTTGGGTGTAATAGCGTTTAAGTTGGCTAAAACTCTTCCAAGATCTAAATTGTTAGTATTCCATACACCGGAAATGGTCTCAGACCCCCCCCCCCCTAAATTTTCCCAGCCCCCTCCGAAATTATTTTCTACATACGCCCATGAGTTATAGTTGCAGTAGAACGTTTGTTGTCCTTGTGATTCGTGCTTGGAATTTCGCTAGAGATGTCTCCGTTCAATTTAGTGTAGAGTATAAATGGCATTTATTTTAAAATTGATTAATAGTACAACCAGTTCGTGTAAACAATAGGTATACCACAGGGATCTGCATGTTCACCGTTATTCCTGAATTTAATTATTAACGAATTATTACAAAAAATGAAAAACGGTCTAAACCCCCCTCCAGATTTTGCTTATTAAAAACTCGTTTAATCGTTTGCTAGGGGAACAATATATACCAAGTTTCGTGGCAAATAAAATACAAACATACGTATCAACGGACGCGTAATATATATTCGCGATCAGATCGGGTACTTTGTAGTAGGGCTGTGACGGGTGGGATCTTAAATGCGGGAAAGGGGACAGTTTAAAGACAGTTTTGCGGGGGGGGGGGGGGGCGTCAAAAACTTTTACGCCTCTGATTAGGAATACTAAATGCATTAGACCTCACCAGCACACAAGTAGAACGAAATCTGCACTACACAACCTCATACGGGAGATGGGGGTTCGAATCTCGCCTGTAGCAGGTTGAGTATTTTCATTCCAAGACCCTTTGATGTCGTTGAAGATTCTCTGCTCTACCATGGATTTTTGGATGGGTACCAAGTTATAGATGGCCCAGCTCTAATGACCTAGAAGTCGTTGCGACTTAAAAAAAATAAAATAAAATAAATATTGCACATATCAATAATACCTATTTTTGTTTCTAGATTGCGGACAGGACAAGAGGACACGGAAGATTGATGGACCCTCCAGCTCGGAACAGCATGTGGAGGTTTGGCTTCCCTACTCCTGTAAACTACAATGACAACGAGCTATACTGTGGCGGATACTCAGGTTCCTTCAGAAACATTTGAATATATTTTTTAATATATTTCTAAGTGCTACTGTAATATTGCAAGATGAAGTATACAGACAAAAACTCCCACCTAACTTGAGCATACTTGGAGCAAAACTGCTCCAGCCGTTTTCTTCGCTTCAAAGAGTGCACCATCAACGGATCAAACACATTTCATTATTTGCAGCGTCTCTTTGAGCTACTGCAATATTTAAAAAAATATATCCCCGACTTATCCTACACGTATAGAAATAAAAGAAGAAAAACACAACCTACAAGATTTCGGAAAACAAGTAAAACTATGGTGATTATCAGGTTACGAAAGCATAGGACTAAATTTAGTATAGGTCTGTACCAATTTCACCATACTCCTAATGTGACCCCATTTTACGGCAAAGATTTTACACATGTTCGTTGGATTTTTAAGTGTAAAGTACCAAGAGATCGTCAACATATCTATAGGCTATATTCATAGGGGTATGTATTCGCCGATTGTATTCATTCCAATAATAAATAGGAGTGTAATTAGTACGTCTCCTTTAGGTACTCCCAACTTCAGTTGAAATACATCCAAGAAACAATTTACATTTCTTTCTGGGAAATATAAATATAAAGTAAAATAAGATAAGGAAGGCATCATGTCTCTTAGCAATATGGTAAAAGCCTAGTTGGAAGAGTATTGTAATTATTATAATAAAACAATAAATACAATTCTTATTTATCCATTATTATAAAAAAAATACAACAGAATAAACAAGTTTTCACACTCTATTGAATTGTAACGGCAATTCTCGTAAGATTGAAGGCGTAAGACTAATAGATATATAATTCATATACAGTGGATCAAAAAAGTATTGGCACACTTACTTTTTTTCTGTTTCTTTTTGAAAAATTAAAAATTTTATTTTTAAACTTTTTTGTACAATATAATATTCATAAATACAAATAATTGAAAAATAAAAATAAATGAATTATAAAGTATATAAAAATAATAAACAAAATATCCTTTTTAGAGAGTCAAAAAAGTATTGGCACTCTTATTAATAATGTACATTATATTTAATAAATTTAATCTGTGTGCCCCTAATACTTTGTTATCATGCTGTTGGGGTTAATTAATTGTCTGTATATAGGTCAGAAGGTCCCAACAAAGAATAAATAAATAATTGGCGTGTTCATAAAATAATAAATATATTCCTCTTGAATAAATAAAATAATAAAATTAAACTTCAATAAATAAATAAAATGACACTGTCAATTAATAATTGAAATAAATAATTGTTCATAAATAAAAAGTGTTCATAAATTAGAATCATAGTTATCGGAGTTCAATAGTACGGTATGACGTCACTGGAGATGATGTGCGGATCTCCATGCGGAGAGTTGGTAGCCGGGAGCTTGGATCTCGCTGGTACTGCTTGACTTGAGAAGGTAACCTAGGGTTATCGCAAGCTGCCTTAAATCTAGTAAAAAGTTCAGTACTTGCGGATAAATCCTAGTGCACCGAGATGTTGGGCTGGTTTTGGTGGATCTCTCGGAGCAGCCAGCAGGATACAAATTGCTAGGAGAACGACACTTGGCTTAAACTGCTGAGATGCCGAATCCTCCGGTTATCTGCTCACTATCTGGATACTAACTCCTTAACTCTAACGGTAAAAATTATTCCCGCGGGAAAGCTCCATTAAAACTTTAGTGCAGCGGGTTTTTCTCCCGCGGAAAAATATAATTTAAAACAAGCTCCGCTACAGCACTCCCCCCCTAGTGACGGAGTCACTGAAGCTAAGTCTGCGCGGGGGTTTCACTAGACGCCCTGTCCTGGTCCGGTATGAAGGTTTTACATGCGGAGGTGCGTTTACTTCTGGTCGTTGGTTCGGCTGGATGGACGTCTCCAACTTTGATGCAGGTGCGTGAGGTGGTTTCGGAGGCTTCGATGGGTCCATCCCTTCCGGGTTGTCTTCCTCGAGGAGATAAGCCGGCTTGACGCGGTCGACAGAGACGTTTACTTCCCTGTCACCAACCAGCAGGGTGAAGATCTTTTCTCCTCTTTTCTGAACCTTGTGCGGTCCTGTATACGGTGGTACGAGGGGTTTACGAATGGCATCTTCTCGTAGGAAAACATGCGTGCAGGTGTCTAGCTCTTTATGCCGGAATGTCTTCTTGTTTGAGGCTCGGGGCTCCGCTGGCTTTAAACGGCGTAAATCTTCCTTCAGTGATTGAAGTGCTGCATGAGGTTCCTGAGTTTCTGGGGCTCCGAGGAAATCGCCTGGTAGTCGGAGAGGGCTGCCGTACACTGCCTCAGCTACGCTACCGCTCATGTCCTCACGGAACACTGACCTTAGTCCAAGCAGGACTGTGGGTAGGACACGTTTCCACCTGGTCGATGAGAGGTGTGCCATCAAGGCAGCTTTAAGGCTGCGGTGCCACCGTTCAACGCATCCATTACTCTGCGGGTGGTAAGACGTAGTCCGTAACTTGGTGATGCCCAGGAGTGCACTCAATCGAAGGAACAGTTCTGCCTCAAACTGCCTGCCCTGATCGGTGGTAATCCTTTGAGGTGTTCCAAAACGTGCGATCCATGCGCTGTAGAAGGTTTCGGCGACAGTTGTTGCCGTTATGTCGGAGATCGGAACTGCCTCAGGCCAGCGCGTCGTGCGGTCCACCATTGTAAGGAGATAACGCATGCCATCGGATGGTAGCAGAGGTCCTACAATGTCTATGTGGACATGATAGAACCGATCTGCGGGTTTGAAAGTTCCGAGGGGTGCGGCTGTGTGTCGTTGCACCTTGGCTCTTTGGCACGGAATACAAGCTTTCGCCCATTTGCCCAGGTCTGTGTTCATGTCAGGCCAGAAATATCGCTGCGTAACGAGTTTTCGTGTCGCCCTAACTCCTGGATGGCTGAGACCATGAAGCCTTTCATATGTAGAGCGACGATATCCTGGTGGAACGTAGGGACGGGCGTTATCTTTAGACGTCTCGCAGAGAAGCAACTTGTCACTACCAGGTATAGGAAAAAGCTTGAGTTGGATGCTCGGGTTCTTCTTGAGGGTCTCGATGGTGTCGTCCTTCCGCTGTGCTGCTGCTAAGTCTTCCATGTTAGAAGGCAAATCAACTTCCTCTATTCGGGATAGAGCGTCAGCCACGATGTTGTCACTGCCAGGTTGGAAACGGATGTCGGTTGTAAACTGGCTAATTAAATTAAGATGGCGTATTCGACGGGGCGATGCCGTTTCCGACCGCTGGGAGAAGGCATGAGTTATGGGTTTGTGGTCGGTGACTATGAAGAAATTGAGTCCTTCGATGAGAGGTCGGAAATGCTTTATGGCCTCATAGATAGCGAGAAGTTCGCGGTCATAGGTTGAGTAATTCCTCTGAGTTTGAGACAGGGATTTCGAAAAGAAACCTAATGGTCGCCATTCACCTTCTTTCCTCTGTTGAAGGACTGCACCTATACCATGATCTGAAGCATCGCAAACTAAAGAAAGCTCGCCGGTAGCCGATGGGTGTGCTAGCTTTGCCGCTTCTGCTAGGCTCAGCTTGCTCTTCTCGAAGGCTTCGGCGGTCTCGGGTGTCCAAACTATTGGCGTCTTATCTCGCTTCTTGGCGTTATGCAGGAGTTGGTTTAGAGGCGCCTGGGTATGTGCGGCATGAGGTAAGCTCTTCCTATAAAAGTTTAGCATACCCAGAAAACGCCTGAGTTGGCAGATGGTTTCGGGGCGAGGAAAGTCTTTGATAGCCTGCACTTTGTTTGAAAGTGGGTAAATTCCTTGGGTGTCGACTTTATATCCGAGAAAGTCCACCTCTCGCTGACCAAAGATGCACTTTCCGACGTTTAGTGACAGGTTGAATTCGTCCAAACGCTTAAAGATTTCTCGTAGATGGTTCTCGTGTTCCTCGGGAGTTGTAGAAGCCACCAGGAAATCATCCAAGTACGGGAAGACGAATGGGAGATCTCGGAGCATAGAATCTACGAATCGCTGCCAGGTCTGCGCGGCGTTCTTCAGGCCGAAAGTCATCCGCAAAAACTCGAACAGGCCAAAAGGAGTAATCACCGCTGTCTTTTCTACGTCCTGAGAAGCAATAGGTATGTGGTGATAGGCGTGTTTGATGTCCAGAGTACTGAAAATGGATTTCCCATCGAGACGTGTGGTAAAATCCATTAAGTTGGGCACAGCGTACCTGTCTGGGATGGTTAGGTCGTTTAAACGTCGGTAATCGCCACATACTCGGAGACTGCCATCCTTCTTGGTGACGACATGAAGCGGGCTTGACCAGGAGCTTTTCGACGGTCGACAGATGCCTTCATTAATCATCCGTTGGAACTCCTCCTTTACGACGGAGTACTTCTCAGGAGGAAGGCGTCTGGACTTGCTGCTAACCGGGTGGCCTTTAGTCTCGATCTGGTGCTCGACAATGTCTCTAGGAGGTCCACGAAGAGGAGTAGGCCTTGTGATGCCTGGAAACTCTCGAAGGAGATGGGCGTAGGGACAACTGCCGGGAATCGTGGAGATCGAAGGCACTGAGACTGTGGAGACCTTTCCGTTGGATTTGAGGCCTGTGTTTTGATCCTTGATCTGCATGCGCCGTATATCAACGGAGAGACCGTGGTGAAAAAGGAAGTCCGCTCCAAGGATTGGACGTCTGACATCTGCTATGACGAAAGTCCAAGGGTATACGCGTCGGAGACCAATGTCCAGGTGTAGGGTTCTCTCGCCGTAGGTTGGGATAGGGGTGTTATTCGCGGCAACAAGGGTGTATTCAGAAGCTTCCCGATGCTTGCGGGGATCGCGAGGCAGAATGGAGATGGAAGCACCAGTGTCCACAAGGAACCTCAGTCCTGTCCGTTTGTCAAGTATGAACAGGCGGCGTTGTGGGTGGGCTTCAACGGCTGCCGCTTGTTCCGTTGGCCCCTCTAAAAATCCTCCTTCTCCTGAGATTTCCAGTCGCAAGGCGGTGTGCATTTCCTGGCCCTGCTCCTGAATTTCCTGTGGAAAAAGCAAAATTTCCGGCCTGGGGACTTTGAGCGACCACGCTCCCGAGAAGAGTCACGTCGACTACCGCTCGAAGATCTTGTTCGCCGCCGAAGATCAGCTACCTCAGCGCGAAGACGCCTCAGCTCCTCCATGATGGCTGCGTTTGTGATGGGATCACCTGATGTTGATGCTACGGGTGTTGAGACTGCGTAGACTTCTGGTCGCTCAACCTCCATTATTTTGTCCGCGACAGAAGTTAGTGCGTCCACGTCTTCTTGTTTGGTGGCCGCTAAAATTTCCTGCACACGCGGAGGAAGATTTCTGCGCCACAGTGTTAAAACCATCTCCTGGCTGATTGTAGATCCCGCTAACTGTAGCTGTGAGCAGCTGACTCCCTAGCTGTGTGTCCTGCAGAAGCTTCTTAATCCGCTGCGCCTCGGACTCACCATAAATTGTAATCAACCGGTCACGCAACTGTTTATAGGGATCTTCGTAGTTACCGGTGAGTAGGTCCGCCACCTGCGTCAAGACGTCAAGTTCAAGCCCAGCCACGACGGCTTGGAATTTAATTTGTGAAGACGTCACTCTTGACGTAGCGAAAACTGCGTCTGCTTGCAAGAACCATAGCGTGGGGTTTGATTTATAAAATCCGGGTAGACGCGACGTGGGGCCTGCGAAGGCAGATATGTCCGGCTTGACTTGCTCCTGCTCTTCCGGCATGCTGACAATTTATTTAAAAAAAAACCAAAACAATAAACACTATCGGGGTCACCACTTGTTGGGGTTAATTAATTGTCTGTATATAGGTCAGAAGGTCCCAACAAAGAATAAATAAATAATTGGCGTGTTCATAAAATAATAAATATATTCCTCTTGAATAAATAAAATAATAAAATTAAACTTCAATAAATAAATAAAATGACACTGTCAATTAATAATTGAAATAAATAATTGTTCATAAATAAAAAGTGTTCATAAATTAGAATCATAGTTATCGGAGTTCAATAGTACGGTATGACGTCACTGGAGATGATGTGCGGATCTCCATGCGGAGAGTTGGTAGCCGGGAGCTTGGATCTCGCTGGTACTGCTTGACTTGAGAAGGTAACCTAGGGTTATCGCAAGCTGCCTTAAATCTAGTAAAAAGTTCAGTACTTGCGGATAAATCCTAGTGCACCGAGATGTTGGGCTGGTTTTGGTGGATCTCTCGGAGCAGCCAGCAGGATACAAATTGCTAGGAGAACGAAACTTGGCTTAAACTGCTGAGATGCCGAATCCTCCGGTTATCTGCTCACTATCTGGATACTAACTCCTTAACTCTAACGGTAAAAATTATTCCCGCGGGAAAGCTCCATTAAAACTTTAGTGCAGCGGGTTTTTCTCCCGCGGAAAAATATAATTTAAAACAAGCTCCGCTACAATGCCATTGGCATCTATAACAGCCTGTAATCTTCTTGGCATTGAAGAAACAAGGTTTTGAGTTACTTCTTGGCCAATTTTATTCCATTCCTCAGATAAAGTTACCTTCAGGTCATTTTTTGAAGAAATTTTATTTTTTCTTATTTTAAGGTCCAAAAGATACCATAGGTGTTCAATAGGATTTAAATCAGGAGACTGTGGTGGCGTTTTAAGTAGTCTCGGAACATTGTACAGCATCCACTCTTTCGTTTTGTTAGCTGTGTGCTTGGGGTCATTATCATGTTGGAAAATAAAAGTATCCTTTACCTCCAGCTTTTCAGCACTACTGGCTAAGTTGGCCCGCAAAATGTCGACATATTTTTCAGCATTCATAATACCGTCAATAAAGGTCAAGTTTCCTATGCCATTCCACGACATGCATCCCCAAACTAGAACGCTTCCGCCTCCATGTTTCACAGTGGGCCACACATGTCGAGCTTGAAACTCGGTGTTAGGTTTCCGCCAAACGTACTTGCGACCATCAGACCCGAAAATATTATATTTACTTTCATCGGAAAATATTACCTCTTTCCAGAAGTCTAAGTCTTTATTTAAAAAAGATTTAGCAAACTCAAGTCGCTTTTTACGGTTAGTCTCGCTAATTAAAGGTTTTTTCCTTTGAACTCTGCCATAATAATTAAATTTGTGGATAACATTTCTTACTGTTTGTAAGCAGAAGGTTGTGTTTGAAGTTGACGCGACCTCTTCCGCTATCCTGGAAGCTGATGTTGTGGGATCACGCACAACAATTCGGTGTATGTCCCGTTTTTCCCTTTCACTGAACTTCGGTGGCCGCCCTGAACGAGGTTTGTTCAACACAGAACCAGTCTGTCTAAACTTCTTGACAATATTTCGAACAGTACTGAAACTAATTTCTAACTTATTCGCTATTTGTCGGTAACTTTTTCCTTTAGAATGTAGTTTTATTATCATATTTTTAAGAAAAGTGCTATGTTTACTGGTTTTAGCCATGATTATATTACAAACACAGAACAAAGACTGAGTTTAAATGTTATTACATTGACCTTTGTAATCCTCAACCCATATCTACTGAAAGAAAAAGGATTACCTTGTTTTGACTGGAGCTAATGCTAAACATTTAAGACTGCCAATACTTTTTTGACTCTCTAAAAAGGATTTATTCTTTCTCATTTTCGTATACTTTATAATTCATTCATTTTTCTTTTCAAATTATTTGTATTCAGGAATATTCTATTATAAAAAAATGTTTAAAAATAAAATTTTTAATTTTTCAAAAAGAAACAGAAAAAAAAGTAAGTGTGCCAATACTTTTTTGATCCACTGTATCTATTACACTACGGTATAATTTTAAAATGGTATAAATCATCACTAACTAAATTTTCAAATCTTTATTTTTTACTGAAATAAATTCATTATGATGGGGTTTGAACCTAGATCCTCTTGTTTTTCGTTTTGATTTCTTGTGGATCAGGCTTCATATCTGAGCATAGTCTGTTAATTCGGCTAAAAGAACTAAAACTTCAGGTAGGCAGCGCAGCGTGCGCCTGCTGTTAATGTTCTGTCCTGCTGTACACAGTATTTTAAAATGTACCATGTCTGAGCCTTATAAGACAATAATATAGGTGGAGACAATATCATATTATATTGTTGCTTCTTATGTTTCCCCCTTCAGAATATGAGTCTCTTCTGAATATGAAAAAAAAAAACAACACATTTTTCAATGACAAATGACCCATTAAAAATGTTTTGAGGCTGAGAGAAAGGTTTTCATATGTGTTTTTATCCCCTGATCAAAAATTGCAGTGAAACAAAAAATAATAACCACTCACTTCTTATAGATAAACTGATAAATTGTGATTTTGCAAGATTTCTTAACTGAAGTACTTGGCTCCAGCAAAGTAAACAACAAATTTAAAATATTACAAGAAATTGATTATGATTTTAAAGAAATAATTTATGATAAAGTGGTGAAGTTGCTAATCCATCAAGCAATCTAATTTTTCTAAGCCATTAACCATATTATGTAATGAGTTAATCACCACCGTCATAGTACATATCATAAATAAATAACCATATTTTCCACAATGGTTTTTGGTTGGCAAATATTTTTATATTCAATTCTACCATTTTGCAATGTGTTTTCCCACTTTCTATTTATTATTTTTAAAACTATGTCCTTGGTATGCTGGAAAAACATCCTCTCTACAAAAAATGAAACCAATTTATATCCAGGAAGGGCATTTAATTTTTTTGGAACCAGACTTAAAGCAAGCTTAAAGTATGCGCTTTAAAAGAAAGCTGAGTGTTCACATTTCGGTTTCAGGAATTAAACCCAGTCAAAAAACAGTGGAATTATAGATGCTTCCGGCTAAAAAAGAAGTAGTTTTTACAAGATTTAATTAGTAAGACATCCTTATAGATTACTAAGACACCCTCACTAAATAAAACATTTAATGACAAAATTCTCCTAATAAAAAACTTTATGACTATAGCCCATTCAAAATATCTAAATATATTAAAAGCTTATCTTCCCTAGTCAAAATGAAATTTCTCAAATCCGGATCGATACTGTTAGAAATTACTTCCAAAAAAGATGTTCTAAATATTCTTTATTAATTCACCACCAACTATCCATCTTCCAAATGAATGTGCTTAGTTATCCAGCTCCTGTCAGACGGAATTGTTTAATAATATTTTTAAATGTCACAGTTTTTTAACTTCTTAAGCCAATTATTTCCATGCATTGTACAATAATAATAGAGAGAATTACTTAGTTCTGGTCTATTCAAATATAATTTTTATATCTAGGAAGTGTAGTGATGTTCTCTAGTTTTTTTAACACTTTCCTCCGAAGGAAAGTAGCTATTGAGGTTGCACTCATGACAGAATTAATTTTTATCGATCCTACCTAATAGACATAGAAAATTACCACTGTTAAAATTTATATATATATATATATATATATATATATATATATATATATATATATATATATATTATTTATTCTTATAGATGACCCAAAATATCAAAATTCCTTTTTTATCCTAGGAGGCATGGGGTCATTAAGCAGTCTTCCTTTATTATACTACTTTATTTATTGGGCCCGACATGTTTCGTGCATCTTTTCTTCGCACCTCTTCAGGGGCACTTCTACAACAAAATATAATTTTTTGCACATCCACACAAACCTTTTTTTACTATATTAAAACTATCAAATTTGAACTGTTCCACAAAAGGCATTAACATTATCATGCTCATTAAATGTTACTTCTACCCTAAATATTGCAATAATTATAGCTAAATTACATATTTTTTATAAAAGGTGTTGAGTCCTACCTTGCAAGGAAGTCCTCCCGTTACCAAGTACTCCCTCTGGAGTCCTGCTTAATACTAACCCTGTAAGTGGATGGCCAAAATGGCCCTGTCGTTATCTGTCCTTTGTTGTTGTCCTAGTAAAGTCTACTCGTCAAATATTGTTTTATACATTTTTGGGTATTAATCTATTATTCCATAGAAAATTTGGTGAACATTTTTCAGATCGGTTCTTTTATTCACTGCTATTTTCGAATTTTTTAAAATATAAATATTTTCTTTTATTTTTCTTTTCAGGGTATTTCTTTCTTTATTTAATATTTTGAATTCTTTGAAATTGAAACTGTGTTTTTTTGTTATTGCATGATCCGTCAATGCTGTACCGTTTTCTTGTGTGTCAATGCTCTTTACGTGTTGTATAATTCTTTTACCTAATAATTGCGCAGATTCCCCAATATATAAAATAGATAAAAGAAAACTAGTAAATCATAATTGTATGACCCCGTTAATTTATGGACTTATCAAGTTGCATAAAGAAGATAAGCCTTTACGACCTATAATCAGTGCATGTGAATCCCCAATACAAAAACTAGCAAAAATGTTAGGAGATGATCTAAAATTATTCTGTGATAATAACCCTTTTGATATTTTAAGTGCGACACATTTAATAGACAATCTTAAAGATATTAAGATTTTACCGGATTTTAAATTAGTATCATTTGACGTGGTTAACATGTTCCCAAATATTCCCGTAGAGTTAGCAATCAAAATAATAAATAACAATTGGAACCAGATAGAAAAACGCACAAATATTAAAAATAAAGAATTATTCATCGAAGGAATTCGCTTATGTTGCAAATTTGGATATTTTCAATTTAATAATAGATTATATAAACAACTTTATGGCATACAGATGGGAAACCCACTTTCAATTGCTATTAGTGGAATAGTTATGAATTCTATTCTTACAGAACTTATTTCGGAGGTCAAAATTAAAATACAGTTTTTATACTGATACGTTGACGACCTTATTTTATGCGTAAAAGAAAATGACATAGACGAACTTTTAAACATTTTTAATAATAAATGCAATAATTTGCAGTTTACAAAAGAGTTGGAAGTGAATAAAAGTTTGGGATTTTTGGATATGGAAATAATTAGAAATGAGAATAATTTCTTAGAGTATAAATGGAAACCTAAGACATATCATTCAACAAGGATGATTAATTTTTACTCCAGCCACCCTTTTAATTTCAAAAAGAACCTTTTATATAACAGAACATTATCAGCTTTACGGAGAACATCTCCTAAATTTTACAGTGAAATAAAAAATAAATTGAGAAATTTATTCACGGAAAATAATTACCCTAGGGATTTAATTGAAATTCAAATAAAAAGGGCTGAAAAACACATAATATATAATAAACGATTAATTGACCTTCCGGAAAATAGTGATAAATGTAAATTTGAACCCCAACTTTTTAATTTACCGGACGAATTTTTTAACGATTTACAAAACAAAAAGAAAAGAAAATATTCTGAAACTTTTATTGAATCAAGGCCATCTAAAAAAGTTAAAACAGAAGTAATAAACAAGGAAGTGCAGAATAATAAGCGTAAAAGAGATCTTAATGATAATTCCGATATATCGAACAAAAAACAAAGATTATTGGTGCAAACTAATATTAATCAATTTTTCATTAAAAATAACGGCAGATTAGAAGAAACCACGTTAAATAATCACTTATTTTTACAAAAAAGGAAACAATTGGTTTTAAATAACAGTATTGACAAAGATGTAAATCCAATTAAGCAATATTTTACTTTCGATTATCATCGTCTTATAGAAAACAAAATAAAAACAATATGTAAAGATGTTTGTAAAATTGGCTGGAAATATAAACATACAATAAACAATGTATTTAGTAATATTAAAGACAGGGTTAAAGCATCAAGTTCAAAATATAATATTTATAAAATCAACTGCAACGACTGTAACAAATGTTATATTGGGGAATCTGCGCAATTATTAGGTAAAAGAATTATACAACACGTAAAGAGCATTGACACACAAGAAAACGGTACAGCATTGACGGATCATGCAATAACAAAAAAACACAGTTTCAATTTCAAAGAATTCAAAATATTAAATAAAGAAAGAAATACCCTGAAAAGAAAAATAAAAGAAAATATTTATATTTTAAAAAATTCGAAAATAGCAGTGAATAAAAGAACCGATCTGAAAAATGTTCACCAAATTTTCTATGGAATAATAGATTAATACCCAAAAATGTATAAAACAATATTTGACGAGTAGACTTTACTAGGACAACAACAAAGGACAGATAACGACAGGGCCATTTTGGCCATCCACTTACAGGGTTAGTATTAAGCAGGACTCCAGAGGGAGTACTTGGTAACGGGAGGACTTCCTTGCAAGGTAGGACTCAACACCTTTTATAAAAAATATGTAATTTAGCTATAATTATTGCAATATTTAGGGTAGAAGTAACATTTAATGAGCATGATAATGTTAATGCCTTTTGTGGAACAGTTCAAATTTGATAGTTTTAATATAGTAAAAAAAGGTTTGTGTGGATGTGCAAAAAATTATATTTTGTTGTAGAAGTGCCCCTGAAGAGGTGCGAAGAAAAGATGCACGAAACATGTCGGGCCCAATAAATAAAGTAGTATAATAAAGGAAGACTGCTTAATGACCCCATGCCTCCTAGGATAAAAAAGGAATATATATATATATATATATATATATATATATATATATATATATATATATATATATATATATGTATATAATGTCCGTTAACGTGATACACACTAGAGTTTTCGTTTCTTCGCCACGAAAATTGGTATGTAGTATGCCCCTAGCAAACGATTTAACGAGTTCTTTTACCAGCAAAATCAGTTCACCTGGAGTGGGGGTTTATTCCCGAGCCAAAGTTATTTGGCAATACCAGGCTTAGTTTTTGCTATATTTCAGCGAAACTCGGTATTCGTTGTGGTCATCTAAAGAGACATTTTTTTTTGTAAAGTTAAACTAAATCGATTCATATCCGGGGTTACAAAAATTACTAATTTGCTCGTACTGGTCGTAATTTCTGTTGCATTGTTATGAAACCCCATATATGTCCTGGGTATCTAATAAGAAAGAAGTTTTGTAAAAATGAACTGAACTGTCGGAAGAGGTGTTTTAATTTGTACTATGTTTGAATAGAATTCTACCGCCAGACATAGGTTCCCAAAGCTCTCACTAGGAGAGCCTCTGTTTTTATACAATTTTATATGAGCTGTAGAGTTCTCATTTCCGCTTCTAAGAGTATGCTGCATTATTACTGTATCCCATTCCTTTAATTATTCCTCAAGAAAAATATACAAAATTATGAAGTTTTTGTATATTTATTAAGTAGTGTCGTACCACACATACGCAAAACTCTGGAAGGAAAATAATTTCAAAATTAATAATTGAAAGAGAGGCTCACTACAATTGTAAAAGAGCAATACTATTCATGTTTTTATTTTATTTATAAAAGTTATTTGAAGCAAATTATTCAGGAATGGACTGGACACTACCCAAATTCTGAGGAAAGTGCTTAGTTTTGCAGCTCCTGCATGACAGACATTATTTAATTCAGACTTATTTTGTATGTGAAGAGTTTTTCATTTAATACTAGACTTGTATAATAAAAACATTTTGATGACTTAAAATTGGCAAAATCAACTGTATGTTTCATGATGTTTTATGTGCGAATTGTTGCAGTGCAGTGGACTCAGAATAGTGGTAAATGTGGAGTGTGTGGTGATGCATACAGCCTGCAGGAGCCTAGACCTCACGAGGCAGGAGGACAGTTTGCTAAGGGCGTCATAGGAAGGAGGTACACTGTTGGACAGGTGAGGAAACATCAATGTTGTATTAACCCTTTCATTGCTGGCGAATGAAGAGACTCGCCCGGAATGCTTGCAGCATGTCTGTCTAGCTTCCCTCTTAAGCTCACTAATCTCTCCTCCTGATATGACTACTGCTGAACTCCTTAGTCTCTCTAAGTGTCATATTGTTGTATATTTGGAATTATCAACATATAATGTCAAATGTTCCTTATATTGGTAATTTTATACTAAAATAAAAGAAATTGTCCATCATGTAAAAGAAAATAACTTAGACAAGAAATTATGAAATAATTATGTTATTAATACCAACCACACAACAGAAAATTTGACTAGCGAGTGAAATATATAAACAATTTTTTATTTTTTTATTTTTTTTAGAGTTATAAAATACTTGCACGGTGGAAAATTTCACTTAATATAGGGAAAAGATTAGATGAAATCGAAAATTATATATTTGAGGAATTGAATGAAATAATTGTTACTTATTATATAATTTTCACTTTTTAACGCAGTTCCTCCCTCCCTCCACATAGGGGGGAACCCCGCTTATAAGGTTGACCTCATGACACAATCCAGGAGTGAAGACTAGAAAATTATATGTTTCAGAACCCCTAGAGAACGAAAATAACCGTGGTTTAAATTTGTATATATATCAACGCATGGTTCAAGTGCTTAAAACTTCAGATGTGTTTGTTTTGTTCTTTTGAATGGGCTTTTGTAGTTATTTAACTCTGTTTTTTTGTTTTAAATTGGATTTATTTCCTACTATAGTAGAATTAGTACTATAGTAGAAGAATACAAGAAAATGTGAAACGTTTTGATATTTTTCAATGCATTGAACAGTTAGATCAGTATCTCTAGAAGTGGATTATGGGGGCTGGCAAGGCCATAAAAGCTTTTCAAGAAAGGTCGAACCAAAGTAATAACAGTTTCTATTTTAATCTTTCCAAATGACACTAGGGATAAGAATGGAACCACGCTTTGATGAGCATTACCAGTTCCTGCGAGTCAGACTTTTTGGATATGTGTGATTTAGATTTAAAAATATTACATCTTTTTCATTTTTTGCACTGCTTTATTTTATAATTTTCCTACATGTTTCATACAGCTCCTCATGGGTCATTAAAACTAAAACAATTTTAGTATGCATCACTTTAGTATAAAATATTCCATTTAAAATATTAGGAATAGTCTATTTTAAAATTATCCTCCATAAATTCTAATGTTCTAATGTCAACAAATATGAAAGAAAAATGTTTAGTTTACATAATCCGGATTTGTGACCCACTCGCCATCTGTATTAAGGCTGAGGCTAGCTAATAATCTATTTGAGAGGCTTAGAAATTAGCTGATTGTCGTATGTTCTATAAAATGTATGCTATTATTTTAAATAATAGTAGAATTTTTTATGTGAATTTTGAACCAGACTATTAA
Source organism: Gonocerus acuteangulatus (assembly GCA_946811695.1). NCBI lineage: Eukaryota > Metazoa > Arthropoda > Insecta > Hemiptera > Coreidae > Gonocerus > Gonocerus acuteangulatus. The sequence goes on along the minus strand of OX328123.1, from coordinate 148,787,907 downwards.
TAATATGTTAAATAGGAATATTTTATAGGATTAACTAAAGTGATGTATACTAAAATTCTCTTTGTTTTAATGGCCCCTGAACAGGTGTACGAAACATGTAGGGAAATTATAAAATAAATTAGTACAAAAAAAGAAAAGAAAAAGAAGTACTATTCTTAAGGACCTATGCAACTTATATACAAAATAGTGAAAATACTTAATTGGTCAAAAATACTGCAGATTAGAAAATAATAAAATTTGTTTTTAATATTCCAGGAAATCGATGTTGAGGTGGAGTTAACTGCGAATCATTATGGAAGATTTGAAATGTTCATTTGCCCTAACAACAATCCTCGATACGAAGCAACTCAGTCCTGTTTTGACAGGTAAGATTAATCAATAGACATTAAGATATATTAGATTAATTACGTAAATATAAATTCATTGAGCCAACGGCCATAGCCATTTTGAATGCACTGGTTCCCATAGATCACCGAAGTTAAGCAACGTCGGGCGTAGCCAGTACCTGATTGGGTGGCTGACCAAATGCTGCTGGCATTATAAATGGGTGGCAAACTAAAGATAGCCTCGCGTTAATTGTCCAATTGTTGGTATTATTATTTTATTTTAATTTTAACGTCCATTATTATTAACCAAGAATTTTAGGGCGGGTTATCTATCCCCCACCCTTTTCTAACCTGGATAAGGCTAATGTCTTTTCTTTAAAAATTTTTGACATGCCATGTTTTTTTTAGGCCTCGACTAACTTGTGTTTCTGAGCCCTACGAAAAAAAAAATTGAGTACCACTCCTTTAGAATGTAGGATACAATTTTTTTTTTTTTGTATTGTGTTGTATTGTATAAGTATTTTTTGTTACTTCCAAACCAAAAATACAGATTTTTTAAAAAAATATAGAAGCAATGTATTTAGTTTTATTTTGGAATTATGATCCCATTTACATTTATATGGTTTTCTTTCTTTTTTAAAATACATCTTTGAAGATAAAAACTTTCTCTGGATTTTTAATCATGAAACTCACGATTCTAACAACTGAATGTCAATATCCACATACTATATTAGAATGTAAGTGGCTTAGTCAGCAGAAGCTCATCTATTTCAGTTTAAGGTTCAATTGCTCTCTTTCTGCAATAAATAAAAATAAAAATTGGTTCTGAAGAGGCATCAGAGGGAGAAAAAAGTTTATTATTATTTAAAACTTGAGCTTTTTTTTTTCTTTTTTTTCTTTTTTTTTTTTACGGCGCATCTATAACTTGGCCATTAGCGCCGGGCTATCTATAGGTTGCCACCCTTTTATAATGCCAACAGCACGTGGTCGGTCACCCATTCAGGTACTGACCACGCCCGACATTGCTTAACTTCGGTGATCTACGGGAACCGGCGTATTCAACGTGGCTATGGCCGTCGGCAATTAACGCTACTATATAATTTTTTTGAAGTCTATTATTGGATTGTTCCCGTAATACTATAAGTTATTCATCAATTGATAAGCAATGAAAGTATAATGTTTCTTGACACTGGGGCACTCCTGACCAGTGTCAAGAAACAGATAACCTGTTATCTATAGGTTACCAGTAACTGCAGTGTAACAAATTCAGGTTAAATTTCGTTGTAAATAATAAATGTACGTTAAAATTTAAAAATTTATGTTTCTCAGATGTCATTTTGACACACCCATTATATTTGCGAGCATTACCAAGAAGTGTTCTGACTGGGGATGCTGTGTAAGGGTTTGGGATATTATTACCTCGGATAGACCATCACCAGGTATAGCGTAAACTCCATGGGGGACAGTTTATTTCTATTAATTCAAGGACTGCCATCATCATTTAAATTAACTGCAATTACAAAAAATTCTATGAAATAGATACAGTACGGTTACAGCTGTTCTGTTATCGTCCTAGCAACGCATTCTGCCTAGGCGAGCATGCTCTCTTTAAAACTAAAAATTCAAATCCCTCTAAAAATACTCAAAAATTTAAATATCAAAAAACTCTTTCTTAGCGAGTGTTTACATCCGAAAGGGAGTGTCCATGAAAAATTTCAGACTTTTCTGTCAAGTGGTTTGGGCTGGGTGATGATAGGTCAGTGAGTGAGTCAGTCAATCAGTGAGTGAGTGATGAACTTCGTAATTTAATTATTCTTTACAGATATGTATTTTGGTTACCGCTAAATGATTGTTATTATTGTTGTTTGTTTATTATAATATATTTATGTATTCTTTACAGAATAATAAAATCTATGTATATATATATATATCCTATATATGTATATATATATATTTGTTTAAGTAAATATATATCATTCAGTCATTTTTGGCATGTTATAGATAGTATTCATGAAGATTTCAAGAAATTGTTAAACATTTTATCAGAGTCGAGCCTCCAATGCTCCAGAATGCCCTAAACAGTTAATCAGTAAATGCCCTACAATGTCCAAATATTAATTGTAAATTCCATATTTTTTTTTAAATTCTTTTTGTTTCAGATTTCCATTATTCATATCCGGAACAAGAGACGTAAGATTTCTTATTCCAGGTGAGACAAAGAAGAAGGAAATATTCAGATACAAAGTAAGACTGCCTCCATACCTTACTTGCTCTCAGTGTGTACTACAGTGGACGTATTATACCGGTCAGTATATCTAGCGCCTATTCAAATTAAAGAGGCAAATTAAATAACGAAATCATATCATTCTCTTTGAAAGAGCACATATCTTCCCAACCATGTCAAATTATCGAATATGAAAATAGGAGCAAACTAGGGAACAAACTTATTCGATACATTGACAAAGTAGTATAATTACAACTCAATAACAAACAATGGGAAGACATAGACCCTTTTAACAAGGGCTGTTATCTCACCCTGATGTCACTAGTGCAGTTCACTCAAAATTCAGAGGTTTGGACATTGGCCCTTTTTGTTTCAAGGTACTGATACACTCTTTGTAAGGACCTTACAGATCAAATACTTTTAAATTTCTTTTTATGGCAGTCTTAATTTTTTCATTGAAGTTTTCCTGGTAACTATGGCCTCTTTTGAAAGAATTATCTCTGAAATTAATTTTTACAAAACATTTCATTTTTATATATGGTAAACTTCCTCTAATCCGGCATCCTATGACCCTGCACGCTTGATTCTGCAAAATCCTCACCCCAACATCCCCGTGGTGCCAACAGGGTCGTAGAAAAATCCCCGGAAACTCTCTTTGTGGTCAAATACGTACTTGTTGCAAGTTCAGTTTATAGCTTTAAGTGATAATCCGGAATATTTGATAATCCGGTATGCTTCAAGTCCCGATTGTGCCGGATTAAAGCAAGTTTACTGTAACATCAATTCATTATTCATTAATGTTATTTAATTTAATTTACCTTATTTAAAATATTTGACATGATTTTTTAACATCAAAATAAGGTAAATTAAGTTAAATAATATTAATGAATAATTACTTAATGTTATATGAAAATATAAAAATTAATTTCAGATATTTAATAATTTATTTAAATTTTAACGTCCGTTTATTATTAACTAAGAATTTTAGGGCTGGTTATCTATAGGTTACCACCCAATTTCAGATATAATTCTTTGGAAAAGAGGCCTTAGTTGCCCAAAACAATCCAAGGAAAAAATAATGAATGTCATAAAAAGAAATTTATAACTATTTGACCTATCAAGTCTTTTCACAGAAAAAAATAATTATAGAAGAGGTCACTTTATGATATAATATACACATACAATTAAAAGGGAAGGAATCTAATATTATTTTATAAATCTTCTCTGAGAAATTATGCTGGCTAGCAGGTAACAAAGTGTGTGCAACATCTGAGTAGGAATAATGCAAATAAAGCAAGTTCGCATTTATGCTGAAATCACTGATAATGTATGTTAAGTTTTTCATAATCACATAGCAAAAATAAATAAATTTGAAAAAAAAGTAAGAAGAAAAATTTGCAATTCAGATAATTTATTAGATGTAATTTATACATGCGATATGCAATGAATGGCACATGAAGTGAAACGGTTGCATCTGCTCAGAGGTATGGAAAGAAATTGCAATGTAATGTTATAAATTTGGAGGCCCGGTGGCCATGAGGTTGGCATTGGCTCTTAAGGCGTGGGCCAATGCCAAGGATCGTCGATTCGATTCCCACTAGGGGTGGTGGCTTTTCTTTGGAAAAAAGAAAAGGCATCATCCCTATCCTGACTAAAAAAGGGCGACCTATAGATAACCCATCCTAAAATTCTTTGTCAATAATAAGTGGATGTTAAAATTGAAATAAATAAGTAATGTAATATAAAGTTGGTTGAAGACTATAATTTTAAAAGGTTAAACTATTTAATTAAAAAACATATGTTATTTCTGCTCTATATACTGATGGTCATATGAAAGACCCCTATTTCATTAACAGGAGTGAATTCCTTTCATCTTAAGATTTTGATATCTTAATCTTATAGGCAGAAGAGAAATTTTTACAGAAGAGTTTGACTATAACTTCTAAAAAGGCTACAGCATTATGAAATGACTTGCTAAAATTTTCACTGAAATGGTTTGCATTTTATAATATGTTTAATAGGATCTTGAATATACTCTCCTTATATTATTAAATAAAATGTTCATGGGTATGGATATTTTCAAATTGGCATGACTCACATCATTGAAATTAATTACAGGCTCATTGAGCTTGAGTTAATTCAGTGAATCATTTTGTTTTTCTAATTACATCATATGTGAGTAATAATTTCTTCTCACTTATCTCTTTCTTCTAATATTTGCTAAAGGCTGATAGAGGTCTGATTATTGAGGTAAGTCAGATTCTTTGCTATTATCTATGGAAGGTGAAGTCGAGAAGTTGAGAGAAGAAGGCGAGCTCTCGTTTTCGGAAGGGGAGTCTTCATCTAAAGAGCCCATGCTCGAAGAGAAGTTCAAAACGGAAAACTCTGACAAGGCTAGCACAAATAAACTTTGTCAGATAAGGTCTGGGAATATTTGCTATAAGTTTAGCAATAAGTCCAGAAGAAGAAAAAGAAACAGGCGGAGATATTATGGAGAAAGATTAAGAGTGAGAGAAGAGAAAACAGCCTCGCAGACTGCTTGGGAGAAGGGATTGTTACAAGCAAAAGAGATGATTAAAAAGTCATCAGAAAGGAGAGAAGCATATAAGATGAATAAGGCTTTGTGATTTTTGTATTTTCTATCAACAAACCCCTTGTTTCTACTTTAACGAAGAAATAATTCTAAAGAACTCTTGGAATGAAAACTTTGAAATGTTGCTGCCAGAGATGTGCAAAAATTACATTTATTACAAAATACTTATGTATTTATTGCAATGAAATTCATATGTTTTTAAAATAAATTTTAAAATTCATTTTTTAATTCCTGTCAATGAAATATTACTAACAAAAACTCCATATTTATTTTACTATTTCATCAAAACCTAAGAAAAATGTGGAATATGATCTCTGTATAAAATTGAATTAGACCTTCTACAGTCAAATTTAATTACCTATGTTTTATAAATATACAAATACTTCATTTATTTAGGGCTTCAAAATTGATCATTCAGCCCAGCCTCCACCTTGGTTGTTTTCTAGCCTTCACATGAAATCAATAGAAGATATGGAGGAATACAACTGGAAACAAAATATTCATTAATACTTTATATTAGTTTCTTTGATAATATATGAATTTTAAAAGTTTTTTAGGCTCAATTAGAAAATAACAAACAAACAAAACAAAATTTAAAATTAATCCTTCAAAACTGAAAATCAAAATATTCTATTTAATTATTTAATTTTATTTGTGTTCTACCATTTGGTAATAAAACTTCTACTTTATACTTAATTAACACTTTGACTGCGGGAGCAGTAAACCCCAAATCCAAAAAATTGTACATTTTTTTTTTAATTTTATGATTTCATTTGTTTTGTTAATGTGAAAAAAATAACTTACACATTAGAAATTCTGGATAATTTCCTTCAGAAACATGGTTTTTACCATGACACACATGTGGTGAGAAACTCCTGAAAACATCCACATAAAGGCATGAGCCCGGAATGATTGAAGAGTTATCAGGGTGGGATAAACATTAATTTTTAAAATGACCAATGTTCAAGAAAAATATTCTATTCCTCAATAACTAAAAACGGGAAGACATTGGCCCTTTTAACAATTATGTTTATCCAATCCTGATGCAACTCGTTCAGTTCACTCAAATTTCAGAGGATTGGTTGTTCTAAGGTACTGTACACTCTATGTAAGGTCCTTATAGATCAAATAATTTAAAAAAAAATTATATATATTGGATGACTATTTGTGTATAGTGTGCTTGGTTTCTCGAAGCTTGTTCGAGGTGTTGTCAAGATGTTGAATCAGACGGACAACAAGGTTGCTTTTTTTTTTAATTTATATTTTCTTTCTAAATTGATTTATTAAAAAATACATGATTGTGAAATTTAAGTTTAGGTAAGTTATATTCCATCCGAAATTTAAAACATGAGACAGTTTGATTTCTTTTACCATTTTTTTTAGCCTAATGTTCCACTAGGGAGAGTGTTAGCTGAAACCATTGCTAAAGGTAAAAATATTAATGTATCTGTAGTGGCTGTCTTTATTGGGTTTCTTACAAAAGTAAAAGTCTATGTAACAAACAAAACATATCAGTTTTATTTTTCACAAATTGGGAATTATCTCATCATGGTATGATAGTGTAGGTATAATGAATCCAAGGTGCTCTGGACCTTACTGTTAAGTAAATACAAACAAAAATTAATATATGTATATTCAGAAAAAATAAATAGTACCTTTGTTAATTTAACTTGTACACTTCTACACCCAGGACTTCGGGTTTCGACCATGCCATAATCTTCTTTACCGGTGTTTCGCTTGTCATGCTGCTATCTTCCTAAGGGTTAGGTCTGAAATGACGATGTTCGTCTTGTATCCTTCTTTTTCGTGGGCGAAGTCTGTTTGTCCATGATTTTGATTGATCAATTTCCAATTGTTCAATCCTGGTTACAACTGGACTGTTGATTGGGTCATTTTCCTTCCTTTTTACTATTCTAGCTAGATCATCTTTCTATCTAGCTAGAAGGTAAGCATTCTGACTAGAATAGAAAATTACCAAGAGCAGATGATTGGAGAAGTCATAGAAATAGTTAGACAAACAGAGATTTTAAAACAAAGAAGATGGGTACAAGCTCAGTAAATTATGGTAACCAGCCATTAAACCTAGAGGAAGAAGGACGAAAAATTAGCCAATCCATGTAACAGATATAACTCACCACCAGGATCGAGCAGTACAGGAACGGATCAATTGGACTCCTCGACGAACAGCCTATGCCAACAGAACTGCATGAAGACGGATATATATAACCGTTAACCAGATGAACATCCTCATTCTCAGACTTAACCCCAACAAGCCCATAAGGAAATCGTCAGTTAAGAAGATGACATGGTTAAAACTCCCAATATTTGGGACTTCCTCTTTCAGTCTTATTTATAAACAATTAGAAGTATGTAACTCCAGTAACTCCAGGAAACTCACACTCTACTTCAATTTTCATCTTGATTTTTTTTTTTTTTTTTTTTGTAAATCTTGCTGATTGTAAATGTAGTTGCTCAACTAAGAACCAATAGAAAAACACCAACAATAAACAATATTTCTCATGAAACACAAAATAAAGTCACTGTGCGGAATGGGCAAGTCTATTTCTCAAGAAACAATCGCACATGCAGTGATGTGCTTATCGCATATTCAAGGAGAGATTTCTTATCCTCAGCCCTCAACACAAACTAACAGATTTTTACTGTTCAATAAATTCCTATGATGAAACCACACTCATCAATATCTGTAATTTTCTGAGATTAAATTGAATTCTTGGGAGTGAAGTGGTTCAAAATATTTATGACAAGCATCACAATTAATTATATCTCGTGAATGTTTTAAGCTGTTTGGTTTAAATTTATTTACTATTTGCCAGAATTTTGAGAAATGTTTGTTCTTGGTAATTTACTTGAGATTATCGAAGCAGGATTTTTTAAGTTGGAGAACAATTCTCCTGTAGACAGTTCTACAGCACAGGTCCTGTACTTTTGTTATAGAAGCCTTTTTAACTACTTGTTTATTGCACGCTTATCATGTTTCATGCCCGAGCAGTCCCTCAAACTGCTAGGCTTCAGAAAAGAAATTCTCTCAATACCATGGTACTGCACAGTAGCTGGTATTTTGAGTCTTTATGAGCCGCTTAGGCACCTTCCTAAAATTTGACACCCTTAGCGAGTTTTCTTTAAATTTTGTTTATATCTTACTTATGCACCTTATACCTAATACAAAGTTAAAACTACATATTTTCTTTATGTAATTTATTTTTTGGGGTAGGGAGAGACTAGGAGGATTAGGGGGAGGGAATTTTCCGAGTAGTGATATTTCCATCACAGAAGATTTTGAAAACAATTTATTTATAAGATATTTTATGAATGAATGAATGTAAGTTTTATTATATACCTTTACACAAATATTTAACAAAGTAATAACTGAATTTACATTGGCTTGGACAGTGTCCATCAGCCTGAGTGCATGTAAACATTAATTAATTAAACATTAAAAATAAAAATAAATAAAATAGAAACTTATATACTCCTTTTTAACAAAAACTTACAAAAAGAAAAAATATTCAAAAACAGAAAAGAAAATAACAATAAACAAAACAAATTTATAAATAATGATTAAATAGCGAACAGAGCAATAATACGTGGAGAAAAAATTACAAACTTTAAATCAATAATTAAACTGACTAATGAGAAATTGCCTATATTTGACCGTATTATTTAAATATTTATAAAGTGTGTCCCAGTTCCTTCCGTCTAGGATTAACTTAACATCTTCCGGCATGAGGAGATCCTTGCTGTAATGTAATCTTCTGAAGTCCATTACAGGACATCTAGCAATGAAGTGCTGAGTGTCTTCTTCCTCTTGACGATTGCACATGGAGCAGTGTTCACGTCCGTCTGCACGCCATGGCCTACTGTCCAGATGCATCATCTATGTTCTAGCTTTCATGATCAAGCGGATTGCGTAGAGGGACCTGACATCTGAAATGTAGGAAACAGCTACATTGTTGCGATTCAGCCCTCTTTAAAGGAGATGACACTGCGACGACTGAGACGAAGATATTTTATATATGCTAGCATTTATCGGTCCTCCAAAAACTAGTAAACATTTCGAGCCCATTTTTGAGTACCAATCTGAATACAAACAATGTTACAGTTGACTTGGACCCAAAATAGGAGAAACTCATGGTCTGTGTGCTTTGAAAATAAGGAGTACACTGTGTGAGGGCTCTTTGGACAAATGTTCCAATTCAAAATGGCTAGGATTTGGTGTCAAGTACTTTATGTATTACCCCAAAGCAAACGAGTGCATTTTCAACAAATGTGTTTTATCAAATTCAGAGTGGGACGCCCGATGGCCATGAGGGTTAAGGCGTGAGCACTTAACACTCTGAGCCAAGGGTCGTGGGTTCGATTCCCACTTGGGGTGGTGGCTTTTCTTTAGAAAAAAGGAAAGGCATTAGCCCTATCTTGGCTAGAAAAGGGCGGTAACCTATAGATAACCTGTCCTAAAATTCGTAGTTAATAATAAATGGACATTAAAATTTAAATAAATAAATAATGAATTCAGAGTGGGTAAGTGCCTTAAAGCTAAATACAAATTACACACTCACTCGCTTATATCATTGACCCCACTGTGCGGTTCAAAACAAATAGCGAGAAAGCTAATGCAATCGATCGAGAAAAGAAAGCTTTCTCTGAAAATTTTCTGGAGCAATTTGTCAAAAGAAAATTCATTTTAAAGGGCTATGGTTCAGAGCTCAAAGAACCATACCAACGGAGACTAGTGCTTTCTTCAAAGAACTCGGCCTAGATGTGAATAGCCTCCCTCTCTTAGCCGAAGAAATATTAGTAGACTAACTTAGGATCATTAACCACCATATATATGGTTTAAACAAAAGAAATGAAGGCCATACTGGACAATCGTGAGTAGAAATTGATCATGTATACAACTTCCAAGTCTACAGAAGTAATTCACCCTTTGTATTAAAGCAAGATAACTCATCTAGACATTTATCTCACGAATAATTGATGTGCTGTGTGCTTAGCAACCCCATTAATTTGGGCAGCCTCAGTTTAATTTAGTTTAATAAAGTGTTCTTTCTTTCTTTTCTTTCTTGCAGGTAACCAGTGGGGAATCTGCGCTAACGGAACTGAAGCAGTTGGATGTGGCAGACCTGAAACGTTCCGTAACTGTGCCGACATTGCTATCGTTACAAGTACTAGTGGCCTCCCACCACTCTTCATACAGCTCCAGAACCCCTTCCTTTTGTACTTCAGGGATACTACAAAGAATAACCTTATTTCTCCTCTGATTATCAGGTTAATCAATATTCACTTCAAAATTATATTAAATTATACTTAAAGCATGTTGTGTGGATCAAAAGAGGAAAGGTGAAAAAAACAAAAACAAATTCATATTTATTTATTTAAATTTTAACGCCCTCATAAATAACAGGGATTTTTAGGAACGTTTATCTAAAGGTTAGCACTCTTTTCCAGCCATGATATCTAGTATATATTTGTCTAATACCACTCACTGACTGACTGACTCACTGACCTATCATCGCCCAGCCCAAACCATTTGACAGACAATTTTGAAATTTTGCATGGACACTCCCTTTGGGATGTAAACACTTGCTAAGAAAGAGTTTTTTGATATTCCTATATTTAAGTATTTTTAGAGGGGTTTGAATTTTTAGTTTTAAAGAGAGCAAGCTCGCCTAGGCAGAATGCGTTGCTAGGACGATAACAGAACAGCAGTTACCGTACTGTATCTATTTCATAGTATTATTTTTAATTACGGTTAATTTCAACTATAGTAGCAGTCCTTGAATTACTAGAAATAAACTGTCCCTCATAGAGTTAACGCTATGAGGGACAAAATCATTATTTTAATTGCAGTTCATTTCAACTTGACCCTCATAGAGTTTACGCTATACCAGGTGATGGTCCATTTGAGGTAATAATATTCCGAAACCTTGCACAGCCTCCTCACCCATCAGTATCCCCAGTCAGAACACTTCTTGGCAATACTCACAAATGTAATGGGTGTTTCAAAATGACATCTGAGAAACATTATTATTGACAACAAAATTTAACCTGTATTGGTTACCTTGCTGTTACTGGTAACCTATAGATAACGGGTTATCTCTGGTCCGGGGTGCCCCAGTTTCAAGAAACATTATATTTTGATTACTTATCAATTGATGTATAACATATAGTATGACGGGAACCATGCTATATTAAACTGCAAAATTATGTAGTAGCATTAATTTTGATGATACATTATTTAATGCAATAAAAAAACTACTTATCTCCGGCTAAATTTGATCAATCTTGTTTTTTCATGATCTCCGGGTTTTAAAACATTGGCATTTCTCGTTGACACCTCTGGAGTGAGTTATTGTGTTGATCCCAAAAGTGAATTTCCTTTCTACAGCTAGGTAGAAAACATGCTAAAAGTATTCATGATGTGTTCTGCAGTAAAAACTAAAATAAATAATATTTATAATTTTCAATTATTAAAGCTTCCCTTGATCCAGATTATTATCCAAAAAGGTCTGAATATTTCCACGATTATAAGGACTGAAGCAATGTTTGCAAATAAATGCACTTAAATAATACTGAAATCTCAAATCTAATATTAATTTCAAAACATTATGGTATAAGTAAACCAAACTTTAACCATATCTGTAATCAACTATCTCTGAACTTATTGAAGTTCATGGGCCAAATGGGTCTTTCAGCTTGGCAGTAGTCCCCTCAAATAGCTATGCTAATTCACCTCATTCAATGATTTCAGCATTTTTATGACAAGATTGAACCAAAAGCATACTCATATCTACTGTACTCACAAAATACATTTCTAAGGAATATCAAAATAAAATATTGTAATACCATGAAGTCAATTCAATACTGCCTTGCTTCATATACAAACGTACCACATTACATATATCCTGGAACGAAGAAGATCGCATAACACTAATTGTTGGGTGCTTCAGTCTGTGAAGGACCAAGGCCTTTGCTGATTCATCTCAGCCAACGAAGGCGAGGCCTGCTTCTCCTCCTTTTGCCTTCAGCTTTGCCATAAATCAGCCTTTTTGGTAGCCTCTCTGGACCCATTCTTTCCGCATGTTTGCCCTCAACCATTTCAATGTTTATGATCAGAAGAAAAAAACAATTTTCAGCTAAACAAGTAGGTCCAATAGATATTAATAAATTCATAGATAAAAAGTTCGTCTTGCAGGTACTACGTAATTTTAGTGCATTTCCGCTCATATGTGCCTTTACAAAAGGCCCAGTTGCATTAATAAAGGAATATTAGCAGTTATTTCTAGGTTTTGATCTTTTGTGAAAAATATAAAATGAGATCTCAAAGAGAAAGAAGATTTTAGATAACAAATTAGGAAACTTACAGTATCATAATCAGAAATTACTCCATCCTCTTTCTCAGCCTTCACTTTAGGAAAACGCTATTACAAATAAGTTTCTCATTTTCTTACCTTGTTTCAATAAAATACTCATTTTATTGTTTAATGCAATTAAAAATAATAATAATAATTTAAAAAAATGAATGAATCATTCTATTTTGACTATGAAATGTTAAATTGACTGTATTTATTAATGTGACACAGTTAGTGTGGAAATTAGCATTCTTGAAGATGGACTAGTAGTCCGAATCAAAGAAATAAAGTTCTTAGAGAATTCTGAAGGAATATTCCTCAACTTGAGTAGTGTTATTAGTTTATACCCTTCACCATTTAATCAAAATTCTTCGGAAACTTTTCTGAAGATAATTTAGTAAGCTTTTGAATAATCACCTTCCACTTACCACAATTCCTTAACAGCTTTCAAGATATTTAAGAAAATATACGTAGACCACAAGACTTTTCATGCCTGTTAATAAATTGTTTTTTTTTTTCTTAATACTTCCTTAACTTTAAATACAATGAAAATTTAAATATCTTAGTGCAAACATTAGCCTTTCTATTTAGTTTGAATAAAATCATATTGGCCAGCCTTATAGAATGTAATTTTATGTATGAAAATATTCTGTCCCAGATCTCAGGTATGTGTTCCTACAGCAAGATACCGCTTCCAACCGGGAATGAACCAATGGTGCCAAGAGAACTGCCTCCGATATCCTCCTAACTGCCCTCCTAACCTCTGTGTTTGCCCGTAAGTATATCTATATCATTTTAATTAGCTCATATATTGACTTTTATCTAACCTTATGCCCAGTTATGGCCTTATGGAGAGTTATGGCCAGTCTCTCGCCTTGTGAACTTTATTTCAACCTTTCCATAAGTAAATGTATTATTTGACAATGAAATCAGTTTTTTCATAAATATTATATTTGTAATATTCTCTTTTAATCTCCCTCTCTGGGTGATCTACTTCCTAGCAGCGTTGCAATTTTTAAAACACAAATTTTCCCCAGCATGACAGCTGGCATCCTCAGGTGAGGTACATGATGCTCTGTGGCCCTAGAATGCCACAAGAAATGTAAATGGTGAAATGACCCAGGTCAAAAAGTAAGTCATGCATTTTACTTTCTGCTTACGAACCAGCATTGTTTACCACTTATGGTTTAAATAAATCCTGGGAAGTAGGAAGACTTATATTTGCAATGTTCATAAATATGAAAAATTTGCACATATTTTTTGCACCAAATGAGAAATTTAAGTAGATAAGTATAAAATGTATTAAGATTTATGTATCTCAAACTTTCCTTCTAAGTAAGCTTTCAGTGTGCATCAAATTTATATATACAGTAGATTCTCCCTAATCCGGGGTTGCCGGGACTTGGGTACAGTCATATTAGAGAAAACACCGGATTAGAGAATTCAGTTAGAAGCAGTCATTTATGTATTTGAAAAAAGTCCATCATGCAGGAGCTGCATAACTAAGCACTTTCCTCAGAACTGGGTAGGGCCGAGTGCAATCCTGAATAATTTGCTTAAAATTACCTATATAGATAAATAAAATAAAAACAAAAATTGTTCTGCTCTTTTGCTTTTATGAGCAGCTGTTTCAATTATTAATTTTGCAATTAATTTCCTTCCAGAGTTTTGTGCATGCGTGGTGCATGCTACACTATGTAATAAATGCACAAAGCTTCACATATTCATCTATTGATCTTGATGAGTTTCGCGAACCTACGATTGGCGGGAGAATTCAATTCACAACGTCCGTCATACTCCACTCAATCAGCGCTCATAAAAATCACCCATGACATTCAAACTGCCTTAGATAACCAACAACTCACTATCCTAGTTCTAGATTTTTCAAAAGCATTTGATACCGTTGACCATCAAATCCTCCTCACCAAACTCCAATCTCTTTCCTTTTCCAACAGTGCCATTAGCTGGTTCCAATCCTTTCTATCCAATTGATCCCAATACGTGGTCATCCCCGACAGCAATCCCTCTAGCCCTCTTCTTCTTTCCCATGGCCTCATGAACTGTTTCATTCGTTTTATCCTAGGGATCCCCAGAGACTCCCACATATCACATTTCTACCAGGAGCTAAACTGGCTATTCCCTCTTTATCGCCGTCAGTACTTCCTCGGCTCAGTTCTTTACCAAGTAATTCAATCCCGTAGACCTTATATTTTTCAACTCCTTAAATTTAAATCCTCTGTTCACTCCCGTAACACCCGATTTCGTCCTGCCGATCTTTATATTCCTTCCCACCAAACAGCATTATTCGAAAAATCATTCGTCACCCGTGCCACCTCGCTATGGAATTCCTTGCCTCTGTTGGTCCGCCATTCTACCAACCTAGAAACCTTTAAATCCCGACTCTTCCATCACCTTCTATCCCTGCAAGTTTTACCCAATCCCTAGTTTATATTGAAGCTGTACATTATATACTAAGTATATATTATATAATAAGCTTATATATATTAAATTCATTATAATTTTGTAATTTCAAAATTATTCCTATGGGACTTGTGTCCCGGAATAAGAATAAAACTTTTCATTTCATATATAACTATATATATACAAATAAATTTTAACTGGGGTCATGTTTGGTGTCTACTGGGTAGGATCGATAAAGATTCGAAGACATTTTTTAAATATTCCATCATGAGTGCAACCTCAATAGCTACTTTCCTTAGGAGGAAAGTGCTAAAACCTTATTATTTGAGGATATAATAACATTGAACATTTTTAATATTGCATATGTCAGTACAATTTAGATACCGAAATATAAAATAAATTCAAAATATGTAAATCCTTGCTGGTGCATATCAGGCATTCCAGGCACAGGTGCCTTAGTAGAAAAATTTATTTTCTTAATAGAAACAAGTTCCTGCCTCTAAAACAAAACATATATGCCTTCTTTGACTTCCATTCAATGAAATACCATGAAACAAATGTTGGGCTAGCTAGGAAGGGACAGTTTAGTAGGAACTCATTCCTCTCTGAGACCGCCGGATTAGAGTGACGGATAAGAGAACACCGGATTTTTGTCATTTTGAGTTTTTAAAAGATTCAATATCCTTCAACAAAAACTATTGGAGTCTGTTACTCTAGAAGAGGGCGGTGAATATTTAGATCAGACTGGTTTAGAAGAAGAGATGAACAGGTTAATATTGAAAGAAGCATTGAGAACAAATTTATATTGTGAAGTTTTATTACTTACTTACTAAATGAAAAGTGACATTATAATCTGTTTAGAACTTTAGCTTCCTCCATAATCTTCACTTCCATCATTTCATAATAAATTGTTGTTGGAGGTATGTTCAATATCAACCAACAATCTCTCCTCTTCGACTCTTCCGGCTGATTGTACAATATCTGCATATGTAGTTCTGCTGTAGGCGTCCTTACTTACATTATATGTCCAATCTTCTTTCCTTGATAATTGTCTATATCCATAATTATCTTGTACAGCTCCCCAATATTTTCCTATGAATTCGTCTTCCCTGTCTTCTTTCCAGGCTTTCTCTAACAACAGTCACTATTCAAGTTTCATTACGACATGTTATGATATTTAAATCTTAGATCATTACAAATTATGTAAAGACACTTAATTGCCTGCTATCATGCCTTTGTATCTTCCTCTGTCTCATTATTTTGCTTGAAATTTCCTCCAAGTTCTCAAAGGATCTACGGGGATGAGAAGCTATGCCAATCTTGATACACCCTTATGAACACATTTACTACCCCCCCCCCCCCCTACATTACAAAATCTGACCTCTCTACATCTTTAGGCAAGGGAGGCTTGGACACACCAGGCTTATGGGAGACATCTGAGGAAGTACAAGGTTGACACTCCTAACGTGTTGAGGGCACTGAAAATGTTAATTCTTTTGAAATACACATAAATTCTTTAGTTACTAGATCTATCAAACTGATATATATGTAATAGTGATGGGCGATTCTCGAATTTTAATTGATCTTTTGAATCAATTGAAATCGAAATGAAAAGATTGATCCACAAAAAAGATTGCCGAGTTCAAATCGATTCAAAAGATCAATTTTCTAGGCCCAGAAGATCTATCTACAATATGGACCGATTTCAGGATTATTTACAATTACCTACGAAATTCGAATTTCATTTCAATTCGAATCGATTCACATTCCAGAATTGCCCATTACTCCTACGAATCACCCTTAAGTCAATTTGAATACTTGATAATATGAAAAATATATCTGTAACCTAAAAGTAGAAATATTTAAGACTATTTTTCGATAAAAATTATATCTAATGAAACTAATAATTTTATATCATATTGAAATTTATGGTATTATTACATACCAAAAATGGCTTTACAAATTAAGGGCACAGTTTGAAACCTTATTTTTATTATAATACCTTCTAGTTGGAGAAACGGTAGGTATTGAGTTGTTGTGTAATGTTATTGTTGTATTAAAAGTCTATTACTGGGCATAGGACTCTGTTCTGTAAATTTCTTTTTCAGTTAAATAAACAAGAATTCTTCAGAAGTGAGATTGAGGAACAAGAGATTAAGTATTTGAATATTTTAAATAAAAAAACACTTTATTTTACAGTATTCTAGATAGATCGATTCTTTAAAAGATTAGCCCTTGAAGATCGATTCTTTAAAAGATTAGCCCTTGAAGATCGATTCTTTAAAAGATTAGCCCTTGAAGATCGATTCTTTAAAAGATTGGCCCTTGGAGATCGAGCCATTGAAAAGATCGGCCCTTGGAAATTGATTCAAAAAATCTATGTATCGGGTTAAAAAGATCAATCTTTTAAAAGACCAATTCAGATTGCCCATTTCTAATATTTACTGTGTTTCCAGTGAGGAGTGTACTGCAGTTGGCGAGCTTGCTGGACGAGATGGAGCTGATGTGTACTGCCAAGACAAGTGTATCATTTACCCATCGCAGTGTCCAGCAGAGAGATGCCGATGTTCATAGATCTTCACAAGCTACAGGCCGCAGACTTCATACCTTGGCTACATTATAGCAACCTATCCACATTTCTTCAAAGAACACATGAAGAAACTTACTAATAAAGTTTCTAATATCTTAAATTCTTAGATTTTCAGGAGACAAGTAGTATTGTGAATGTTTTATTAATGTCACTTAGGGAATGCATTTGGTACATGATTCAATTTAAATTGTTTATAAAACTTTTATCTTTTATTTTTGTTTGAAAAATTAAATTTCCTCCATCAAGACAAACAATTTCAAATAACTAAAGCATCCTTACATGTTCTAATTCTATATCTCATTTATACAAATTGATTCGAAGTGCAAAGAAAAATTAGTCATCAATGTTTAATATTTAATTCTGATCCAAATAAATTTAATTTGTTGACAAGAAAATAAAAATTAGAGCTAGCTAATTTAAATTTAATAACAATTATATATATATATATATATATATATATATATATATATATATATATATATATATATATATATATATATATATATACTCACAAACACACACAAAAGAAAACAAATTATATATTAAAAATATGAAATAATAACTTCTCTTTGTAATGAAAACTGTCCCTAAAAATCCAAGCTGGCATTGACTTGTGTTGTTGAGTTTCCTTGTAAAAGCTAAAATTCTACCATTAGTAGAATCGGCAGGTGATTTTTTATAAGTCGGCAGGAGTGCTGACTTATAAAAAATATTGGGGACCCATAACAGGGGTCTTACCCGGGAAATTTTCTAAATGTTCGATGAAAAATAGTGAGTTTTTCAGCTGTGCTGGCTCGCCGGCCCCTGACATTACCTGAAGGTTCATGCACCGGGACACTATCATGATTCACACCACTCCTTTTCACCTAACCTGCTTAATACCGTAATAATTATTTGTTTTATCTCATTACTGAATGTATTTTAAAAAGTAAATATTGTCAAACAAGGAAAATAAAAAATACCAACATAAATTTGTGATTTTACAAAGTATAATATAACTAATAATTTTCGTAAATTATTGGGGGACCCTGCCCCCCCAAACGAATTTTTGAGGGGTCTCGAGCCCCCTCATGCCCCAAGGAGGCGGCTCCTATGACTGCTATACTTCTTGAGTTAGTGCTGAGCGCTTTTGGGGCCCTGCACTAAATAAAGAAGTATGACAGCTTTGGTTTTTGGCTCCAATAACAAATCCAGGGAAAATTATTATAAGTTTTATTTCAAATATTTTTTGAATCAATTATTATTTTAATTTAATTTTAACATCCATTATAATTAACTCAGAATTTTAAGACTGGTTATCTATAGGGCACTACCCTTTTATAGCTAGGATAGGGTTGACACCTTTTCTTTTTTTCAAAGAAAAACCCCCACCCCTAATGGGAATCGAACCCTCGACCCGTGCCACAGAGTGTTATGTGCTCACGCCTGGACACTCACAGCCACCGGGCCTCCCAATTAATTATTAGTGAATTGGCTATCAAAAATACTAGTCACTTATTTTGAGCCTTCCCATTACTTATAGGACTAGGAATTAAATTAAGCTGGATCAAAAGATTAAGTTAACATTGGTTAGAGTTGTGCAGAAAAATAATAGTAAAAGTCCATAATTACAAATAAAATATTGTAAAACATAACAATAAATTCCTGAAAATTTTCAAAATGACCTTTCCCTACATTTATTTGCAATAAAATTAAAAATTTATTTAGTTTACCTAACAAAACCTCTTAATAATTATGTGAAACTTTACTGAATTAATAGTTTTCATATTCATTAATCGAATCATGCAATTATTCTCTCAGTTTAGTTACCTTGAACTCAATTGTTGAATCGCTTTTTTCATTGATTGAAGTGTAAAATCTCTAATAAATTTATACGTTTATAAATAAACTTTTGCGTTTTTAAGTCCTTCTTATACTTTAAGGGAAAATTACAAATTATATCAAAAATAATGGTTGGATTCACTTACCTTTTTAAAAACAAGGAACTAACATAACTTGTATATACTTATACAACTTGTATATACTTGTACTTCTTATATTTAGAAGTTCAATTTGTTCCTCACCGAATCCTCAGAAAGTTGAGCAGTTTATCTTTGGACTGACAAAGCACCTTTAAAGAAAAGTGATTTAACTCTCTATTGGCCCTCTGGTAGTGGCGCCCCTTTTTGTGTCATCCATACTGGCGCTGCACCTCAGAGGTGCAAACCCTATTTCACGCGGAACAATTTTTCTCAGCAATGTGATTACATTGATATTTGAGAGAAGTAGTAGGAAACATCAAAATATGTCAAAAAAAAAAATAAAAATAAAAAAAAAAAAAAAACTTTATTAACATTTAAATTGAGCTGAGGAAACTGCGCCTAACATAATATATATGAAAATAGTAATTGTAGGAGCTGTCTGACTCTTCATAGTTCCCAAGAGCAATATTTCGACTAGTGCTACATTCGTTGCACAAAGTTATTATGTGGCTCAAACACAAGTACTTTCGAGAATACCAAAATACTTGGTGTTTTTACACTGTTGGTTCTGGTGGTATTGTGCACACAATTTTCTTTTTCTATTCTCACTTTCATGTGGAATTGGTGTGATCCTCTGGAGAGCTGTTGGGTGAACTCTGCCAACCATAACCATAGATTTATAGTCAGAGATCTCTCTTTGTTGCTTCGTCGTACCATGTCTTCCCATAACAATCCTTTGACCAATTGAAGCAAGAAGCTCCTCTGGCTGTCCACGTGGTAGTTATTTGCAGTGTATATAACCTGCGGGATCAAATAAACTCACCCACATACTCATAGATGATAGTATAGTAAAATAGAGGTTTCCAGCTAGAAATGGAGTAGAACATATTATGTAGAAGATATTTTAATTAGATTATTTTTGTTATTTCCAAAAGTCACCAATAATTAGTCATTTTACAAAAAAATATCTCTATCCGTTTCAAATCTGATAATGTGTCTCTACGAGGATTAATTCTTCAGCCTTTCCAACAGAGACCACAACTGTGCAATAGCAGATGCTTGTGATAATGGTGATCTCTGTTCAGACATTTTGCCTTCTTTTTGGTTATGGTTCTGAAGAGGCATTCTCTTAAGCGAAATTGGTAGAGCAGTTTAAAAAAAAAAAAATGAATTATCAATAACGAAGTTTGATTGGCTTTCTAGGAATATGATAAATAAAAGATTATAGGATTGCTATGTTTTCATAAAAGAAAATGTCAATGAATGTGAGGTAGGACTTAAAATAAATATAGCCATTTGAAGATGCGGTCTAAATTAAATTAAAAAAAAAAAAAAATCACAAAATAAAAAAAAAATAACAGTGAAATATTTTCACCAGTCAGCTAAAAAGAAAGAATACCTGCATTCTCTTTTCAGTTTATGATTTGCTTGTATAGAAAGAAATTTGTGATCCTCTACAGAATGAACTGAAAATTGTTTTATTCTAGTTTATTAATAGTTACCAATAAATTTATTTATAGTATGCGTGTGTTTTATTTTGTATAATATGTGATATCTCTTTTGTAATTTTTTTGTTAATAAACTGGTGAAAAGTAAAGTCATTTTATTCACCTTTCCTTAACATTTATTGATGTAATAATTTATGATCATTCTTATCCCTTGTAAATAATTACAATGATAGTGCCTTAGACGTTCCCATTTGGGACCAATGGCCTGTTCTGCTAACAGGCCTCAAGATCAAGAGATGTACCAGGTATCTTTCAACATTTCCCGGTTTCTATCTTTTGGAGTATTGCCTACTGATCAGTGTATCTTCAGTTTCCATTCTGCTTTTGAACTGGCTAGTGGTGCTTCTTGTATTTCTAGTCGTTTACACGTAGTGTTCCATAAAATCGTAAAATAATTTTGTAAAAAGGACAGTGTTCCAAACTGTAGACAAATCAGTTGATTATTTACTTTATTTAGACCAAATGGATAAATTAACTAAGAGTTCTTGTGGCGAAATTGGCATCTGCCAGTTATCGCCTGACGAAAATATGGGTAACAGTTGAAGTAGATATTGATGGAGAAATACTACATCCAGTCATACCAACATACTGTGGTGAGGTGAGCGTAATTGTGAATAATTCAAATGACACAGGAACAAAGGTGTTTTGATGACGCTAAGGAAATCTCTAATACCTGTGCTTCTTCTCGAAAGAAAAGAAAAACTATCACAACCTAACAACAACCTTGTTGAACAACCTAAAATGTTAAAATAACATAAACATATTATTCCTGAATGGATTGAAAACAGCTATACACAGTCAAATAAAAACGTGCTTCTTGCAAATATAAATGAAAAATGTCCCTATCCATCCTATGTCAGAATACTTGTCTGTATGGAACATTAGTCTGAAATGAATGCTCTACGCTGCACAACATGAAGCAAATATTGAGGTAGGCTCCCATATTGAGGAAGAACTTCCCAATTCTTCAGAATTTTTATACTTAGTGTTTAAATGCCTCTACTTGAGAAAAATTTGTATTAGCCATATGCAAAAATACCAATATTTGTCTTGTGCTGACTATTATGTCAAGATAATCGTTGAAGAAGAAAATTTAGTACCATTTAATGGTTTTTTCATGTTTCTCATAACAACTTGAAACCAGGAAAAATGTTGGAAACATTCAGCCTCTAACTGACCATGGGGATCAGCAATTGAAAAAATTTGGTATTTTTCATAAAACAAAGAAATATGAGAAGACCTGATGACTGTGTTCAGCCTTGAAAACTCAGAGCCTAAGGTGATGGCTCAATCCCACTACGGCTAGTGATTTTTTTTTTTTTAAAGAAAAGACATTAGCTCTACTCTGGCTAGAAAAGTGTGATAACCTGTAGATAATTTATCTCAAAAGTCTTTGTAATGTATAAGTGGATGTTAAAATTTCTATAAATGAAAAATATGATATGTGACTAATCGTTATCCTTCAACAGGCAGAAAAAAAAATAAAGAAAACATACAATTCAGAATTAAAAAAAAAAAAAAAAAAAAAAAAAAAAAAAAAAAAAAAAAAAAAAAAAAAAAAAAAAAAAAAAGTGTCATTACAATATTTCAATATAAACATAAGAATGCTAATACTAAGAAGGAGGTGCTAATGACCTTGGCAGTAGAAGCATCTATAATTAATAAATAAAAAATAACTAAGAAGGAAATCTTACGATTTCAATCTGAACTGGGTTGTGTGTGTCTGCGTTTGTCTGTGCGTGTGTGTGAGAGTCTCTCTGTGTGTGTGTGTGTGTGGCCCAGATAAGCGGGCCTCAAGACTCGTTGAGACCTTTAAAAAGGTGGCCTTGGAAATAAGAAAAGAACCCTTCTGAGGGTTCAAATAGACCTTTGAATTGAAGGGCTTCCTCTTTTCCTATATTTTGCAATATATTTTTTATGTATTCCTCATCTGAAATTCCAAAAAGAAGGTACTTTAATTTATTCAAGTAGTATTTTTGTTGGGGGAGGGGTAATTCAGCTTAGAAGAATGTGTTCAGCATTCGACAGAACGATTCCCTATAGTCTAAAAAACTAAAAAAGATAAGACATGAAATTGTGGCGTTAGGCAGAAATGCCATTTAATATTAAAAATTGTATTTATAGTAACAAAAAAAAAAATTCTCAAAATGAGAAAAAAAATGAAAAATTAAACTCTTATTTTACAGAAAGTGTTAAAGTATCTCTTCTCTATTAATGAGAGACAATTACAGACTTCTTCCTTCAGAGACTATTGTTATTTTCTACACATTAGAAGTAACTCCCAAGCTCTGCTAAACAAGGTCACCTCTGAGTTGACCAGGTGAAGTAGACTGCTTAACGTTGACCTGGTCTTTCACACGACGAACAAAATACAAAGGCTTCTAATGTGGTGATCTAGGGGGCCTGGTCACTGATCCACCTCGTCCTATCCACCACTGGGGGAAAACATCCACATACTGGAAACACATGGACTGCCTTAAGTAGTCCTCAAGTGAATGAGTCAAATCCTCAACTAGTGTTGGGAGAACAACTATTATGAATTGGGAGTATTGGTGACTAGTTCGGGTCCCGGGTATAAAGTATGGACCGATAACATGCTCCCGATGAGTCCATGCCATCGTTGATTGGGGATGTCAATAGGGCTGCCTATTGACATCCCCAATAGGCAGCCCTATTGACATCCCCAATCATATGCCCATGAACATCATTGGGCGGTTTTCAACCGCCCAATGATGTTCATTATGATGAGCTGAGATCTGATTTAGTCACTTTCCCTTAATCCTTAAACCACCTCTTATTAATGCTATTCTTCCATCGCAGGACAAATGATGTCCAACCAACTCCTTTATTATTTGTGATCTAAAATTGGGGCAATTCTTCTGTCTAATGCCCCAATTTTTATTTGTTTTCTTTCTTAGTTTACATTAAAGGGAATCGTTTTGTTGAATGCTGAACCCATTCTCCCAAGCTAAATTACCCCTCCCCAACAAAAATACTACTTGAATATATTAAAGTGCCTTTTTGGGGGAATTTCAGATGAGGAATACATGCAAATAAAAGCGTATTTTCACAGAGAAGTACTTGACAAATAGAAACCCCGTTTGCACGGTTCTTCCTTGTTTTGTAGTTCTTTTACAAAATGGAATGCAACATATGGATGAAGAGGAAACCCTTTCCTTCAAAGATCTCGTTGAGCCTTTAGAAGAGTAATTTTCTTATTTCAAAGGGCACCATTTTATAGGTCTCAACGAGACCTACAACTTTGCTTCTTCGAAAATGTTGATATCTTTAACCGTTACTTATCTTGTGGGCCGCTTATCTGGGTCACCCTGTATAATATATATTTGCCTGTTCGCTCTCCTGTCGGCTGAAACATAGTCCGATTTTGTTGAAATTTGGTACAAAAATCGTTCGTCTAATTTGAAAGGTGAAGTTCGTTAACCAGCAGAATCTGGCCAACGGAAGATGGTTTCGGAGCGCAATTAGCGAAAAAAAATCGGATCGCTTATGTTTTTGAGTTCATATGCTTGCAGGTAAACGTTTTATAACTTTCTTAACATAGGAAAACATATTAAACCATTTTTATCTGTAGCTGTTACGAGAAAAAGTGATACAAACAATTTTCTAAACTAATTTTCACTTTGGGTATTCGGAAAGGTTCGATTCAGTTGAAACTTGTTCCAGACGTTTCACATCCATCTAATCTGAGATAGTTAAATCTTGGTTCCATTTGGAGTCAAGGATGTACTAGAAATAAAATAATCCATTAACAGGAATGAAGAGTTTTGGTATTTTCGTATAATTTCTAAAATATCTTGAAACGGTTGGGAAAGCGTGGTATGTAGAAGGTGACCATTCGAAAGCTTACTAAATTGTCTACAATAAAGGTTCTGATGTAATTTGGGGCGATGTCAATCGGAGAAATAAGAACTTGAAACTTCCGAATTGTACGTTTTGCTCTTTTGTACGGGTTCTTGTATCTGTTTAGCTAACGTTTTAATTGGTTCTTGCTTATTTTAATTGCATTTAACAGTAAAACGAGTATTTTACTAAAACAAGGTAAGAAAATGTGAAACGTTTTTATAGTGTTTCCAAGAGCGAACGTTGAGAAGGTGGAGGAAGCCACTATGATACCGTCAGTTTCCTGTTGTGGCGCCTTAATTCTATTTTCTCTTCGAGATTTTATTTTATATTTTTCTCAAAAGATCAAACCCCTCTAATAAGTGCTACTATTGTTTTGCTAATAGCGCTAGGAATATGAACGGAATCGCGCTAAGATGAGGCAGTTCCTACGAGTCGGGTTTTATTTTCTAGCTATTTCTGCTATTCTAGTCGAACTATTGTGTGTGTAAGAAGAGTAGGATTGTCTGTAAGAGGCAGAGAAGAGAAACGGGAGACACCAACCCTTCCCTTGGTCCATGATTTACAGTAATAATTGCTCCTTTGTTACTGACTGTTGGTATAAAGTAATTAGGGATAAATCATGCGAGAGACAGCTGGTATCGGCTCAACTTGTGCCTCTACTCCGGACTGTATATTTTAGCCTCTGAGAGGAAGGAGATATTGGATAAACTACCGAGTTGAGCCGTCTCAGATTATTCGCCGATAATCCTTCCAAAGTGATCTATGTGTTGCAAATTAATGCCGCCGTTTCTCTGTCTTCTGATTCGCCCTCCTCTTGCAATGAAATATGTTGTGTCTTAAGCCTTTTGTACCCCCACTTTTCCTCTTACCCCCACTCTTCCTCTTACCCCTTCCCTCTTACTACCCCGTCCTCCTCCTCGCAATTGGAACTTTCTCTCTCCCATTGTTCCATTAGCATTTGCATGTCCACTACTTTATCCATTTAAGCATTTTCTTTAGATATCCTGAATATCTTAAACGTTAGCACAATTCATGGGCGTATATAGAAAATAATTTCGGGGGGGATTTGGGGGGCTGAGACAATTTCCGGGGTATGCAATATTAACAATTTTGAACTTGGAATAGTTTTAACCAACTAAAACGCTATTACACCCAAAATAAAATACTTTTTATGAACTAAGGGATCTTATTTAATTTATTTTTAAGGGTTTCTGGCACATTTTTACCGGTCAAATTAAAATATCGGGGGGGGGGGGGGGCTGCAGCCCCCCCTTATATACGCCCATGGTACAATTTAGAGAAGAGCGCTCCGCTCACTCAAAAGAACCGGTTCTTTTACTCGGCTCACTTGCACTTTTTGGCTCATTTGCGCTAGTACGCAATGTAAGGGAGACCTATGCTATAAGTAAGCCATGTTTGTTTGCCTCGTTTTAGATGTTTAAACATCACACATTTGACTGTTAATAAATCCTCAAAAACCAAGGAGGTGCTATCTCAAACTAGTGGTTTACGTAAAAAGAATATTTAAAAAAAAAATAGAGTTTCTATTTTGGTGTCCAATTTTCATTAAGGTAATGGCAGACCAGATTACCTCGACACGAGTATGTTTTGTTTTGTTCTCTCCGGATTAATTCCACATTTGTTTTCTTGTTCTTTGTATGATTTTACATTTTATTTTATTTACTTTTTTTTTCTCTTTTATCTAAGCATTTATTTTTTATTCTTTTCCCTTTATACTCTCTCCCCTCCTTTTAGCGCGGTTCCTCCCTCCCCGATAGGGAGGAACCCCGCTTATAAGGTTGATACAATGAAACAATCCGGAAGTGCCGACTAGACAATTTCGCGTTTCAGAACCCCTAGAGACCGAAAATAACGGTGGTTAAAATTTGTATATATATATATATATATATATATATATATATATATATATATATATGTATATATATATATATATGTATATATATATATATATATATATATATATATATATATATATATATATATATATTGTCTGTTCGCGGATTTCTGGCCTTCCTAATGGTCCGATTTTGATGAAATTTGGTACAAAAATCTGTCGCCCGATTCGAAAGATCAAGTTCGTTAACCAGCAAAATCCGCCCACTAGAAGATGGCGTTTGGGGCGAAATTCGCGCAAAAAAAATCGTAACGCTTACTTTTTTGAGTTCATAAGCTTGTAAGTACTCGTTTTATAGGCTTCTTTGTCTAGGAAAACGAATGAAACCATTTTCAAGGCGATAGCTTTAACCGTTTTTGAGAAAATTGGAAAAATAGTTTTTGAATACCGTTTTTGGTTTGGGTACTTAGAATCATGGGATTCAGTTGAAACATTTTCTGCATGTTTTACTATCATTAAAACTAATAAGGTTGAGAATCTTGGTAAACAAAAGACTACCATTAGAAAGCTTACTAAATGCTCTACAAAAAAGGTTCTAATGAAAGTTTTGATTAGGCGATGTCAATCGGAGAAATAAGTGCTTAAAACATTAAAGTAATTGATTTTGCTTATTCGAACTGTTCTTTTTGTCTGTTTTTATTCCTTGTTATTTTTTAATTGCTTATAGTTGGATAATGTATTTTACAATAAAACAGATTAGGCAAAATAAGAAAAACAATTCATTGTTAGAAATATAGCTTGCCAAGAGAAAAAGATTTGATTACGTCTTTTGAATATTTTCAATTGCCTTTATGCTGTTGGTTTTTTTATTTTAATTTTTAATTGATTTTATCTGTAGAATTCTTACTATAGTAAAAGAACACAGGAATATGTGAAAATTTTTGATATTTTCCAATTCCAAAAGAGGTTTACAGGGTCTTGCGGACCCGACCCCAGGTATAGCCATAAAACCCTTTGAACAAAGGCCGAGGAAAATATTATCTGTTTCTATTCTATACTTTTCAAATGAGAATAGGGATATGAGGGTTCTCCCGTGGTCTAATGGCTAGCGCCTTGGATTCATAAGTGAGAGATGGTGGGTTCGATTCCCAACCTCCGGCAGGAATTTTATCATCCCACGGCTCGCTGGTAAAATTCCTCGCTAAACCCTGGATGTCGGCGCTAATGACCTGGATGTAGATGAGCCGTAAAAAAAAAAAAAAAAAAAAAAAAAAAAAAAAATGAACCGGAACCGCGCTAAGATGACGCAGTTCGTGCGAGTCGGACTTTTTTTTTTCTTATTATTTATTTCTAACATCCCCTTCTTGCTCCAGTGTGCCACAATGGCTCCGTATTCACTCTCTCGTTTTTTTTGTTATTTAAATGTCCATGTCAATTATTATTAACTAAGAATTTTAGGAGGGGTTATCTATCGTTTGCCACCCTTTCCTAACGAGGATAGGGCTGTTGCCTTTCCTTTTTAGTGCGGTTCCTCCCTCCCCCATAGGGAGGAACCCCGCTTATAAGGTTGATCTCATGACGCAATCCAGAAGTGCCGACTAGAAAATTTTGCGTTTCAGAACCCCTAGAGACCGAAAATGATGGTGGTTCAATATATATTTATATATATATATATATATATATATATATATATATATATATATATATATATTTGTCTGTTCGCTCATTTCTGGCTTCCCTGATGGTCCGATTTTGATGAAATTTGGTACAAAAATCCGTCGTCCAATTTGAAAGGTCAAGTCCATTAACCAGCAAAATCCGCCCACTGGAAGATGGCGTTTGGGGCGAAATTCGCGCAGAAAAAATCGTAACACTTACGTTTTTGAGTTCATAAGCTTGTAAGTACTCTTTTTATACGCTTCTTGGGCTAGGGAAACGAATGAAACCATTTTCAAGGCGATAGCTTTAACCGTTTTCGAGAAAATTGGAAAAATAGTTTTTGAATACCGTTTTTGGTTTGGGTACTTAGAATCACGGTATTCAGTTGAAACATTATCTGCATGTTCTACTTTCATTAAATCTAATATGTTGAAATTTTGGTTACGTTTGGAGTTAAGGAAGGGTTAGAATA
Source organism: Gonocerus acuteangulatus (assembly GCA_946811695.1). Taxonomy (NCBI): domain Eukaryota; kingdom Metazoa; phylum Arthropoda; class Insecta; order Hemiptera; family Coreidae; genus Gonocerus; species Gonocerus acuteangulatus. The sequence continues at coordinate 148,759,064 of OX328123.1, read as the reverse complement.
AAATATTTTATTAACAGACATAAAAAGTTTTGGTAACTTTGTATACCTTCCTTAATATCTCGAAAAAGGTTGAGAATCTTGCTAAACAGAAGAATACCATTAGAAAGCTTACTAAATGCTCTACAAAAAAGGTTCTGACGAAAGTTTTGATTAGACGATGTCAATGGGAGAAATAAGTGCTCAAAACTCGAACCCACGACCCTTGGCACGAAGTGTTAAGTGCTCACGCCATAAATCTCATGGCCATTGGGCCTCCATGATTAATATGTACATATCGCATGAGTATTCCTAAAGTGACACAGAAGTCGCTGTTTTTCAGTTATGACTATGAAATTCATGGTAAAAATTTCTTTGTCAACCATTAAAACTGTATGAACCTAGTTTCAGAACTTGTAAACTAGAGCGCACTTATGTCACTCATCCTGTCTTAATGCTACTCCTTCTGCATAGGCAAGAGTGACACATTTTCAGTTGAGGTTTATTTTGAGTTTTGTCACTTTGGAAATACTAGTGCGGTATGTTTTATTCTATTGCATTTGATTTTGTAAATAGTATTAGATTTCATTCTTTTTTTGCTGTCTCTTCTCTACGTATAGCATATCCTTTAGCATAGCAGAACGCTCAGAGACAGTGGAAAAGCTGTCCATCTAATGTGGATTCCCGGACATCGTGGGATTCCTGGCAATGAGAAAGACGATCAAGCTGCACGGGCTGCGCACAGTTTGAGCGAGATTACCAGGGTTCCGTTATCTGGCAGTGAACTCGTAGCGCCAGCAATATGCAAGATCGAAGAAGGATGGAGAAACACGTGGTTGGATTGCGGAGTACAAAAACTTAAGCATGTCAAGCACGACTTGAGAGCCTGGTCCTCCTCAAACAGAATATCAAGGAGAGGAGGTTGTCCTAGCTCGGCTCAGACTCGGCCACTCCAGACTGACTCATGGGTACTTGATGTCTAGAGGAATCCCACCTGTCTGCGGAAGATGCAATCAGCTGATCTCTATGAAACATATTTTCGAGGACTGCTCTCGTTATAGGCTGCTGCTCCAACAACTGGGAATACCAAGGAACTTGACAGAAGCTCTGCGGGACGATGGCAAAGCGGTTGACCTAGTTGTTGAATTCTTAAAAAAGGCTCAACTTTATCTCACGATATAAAATAATAATTTAATAATAAATAAATATATGTATGTATGCGTGCACATGTATATATACATGTGCGTGAATGTATGTATGTATATATGTGGGTGTGTATATGTGTATGAACGTGTGCTAGTTTAGTTTAGAATTGGTATTACTATAAATTTTGTTATGTAGTATAGTTTTAGTATTATTATTACTTACATATGTATTAGTTTTAGTACAAATAGTTGTATTAGTTATGTTTAGTTTGTATTAGTTATTTAGTTTGTATTCGTAACTGTATTAAAAAAAAACAAAAAAGAGGGGAAAAATAGATTTATACATATAAAAAAGATATATATATATATATATATATATATATATATATATATATATATGCATTAAAAAAAAAAAAATATATATATATATATATATATATATATATATATATATATATATAAGTCTATTATTTGTATTAATAGTGCTATACTGTACATTAGTATTAGTTTTAGTGCAAATAGTTCTATTAGTATCTAAGTAACATGTTAGTCGTAAGCAATGACATCGTTAAAAAAAAAAAAAGAAAAAAAAAAATAGAGTACAGGTTATAAAAATTACAGTTCATTGTCATTGACTGTCCTAAACACAAAATTACAATCCCTCTCACGACATATACACGACTCTCTAACATTACACTTGAGGGCGGTGAGGACCTAGACGTTTTCTGCCCTTAAACACCCAATCCATCCATCCATCTACGTATAGTGTTAGAGTTTCATTTTGAATTTTTATAATCATGATGGACAATGTCAGGAAAAAACTCTTAGGCACATAACGGGATACATTTCAGGAGAGTAGCAGATAAAACGTAGCGAGACTGCTTGAGGAAGGAATGTATCCGAGGGAACCAAGGTTCAGGTCTAGGTGAAATAGGAAGCCAATCCTTGTCCAATAACGAAATTTTGCACAATATTCGCTCAATAATCAACTTATTCACAATTTCATGGCTTTCCACAATCCTGAACAATCGCTCAGCAGCCATAACTTGGCCAAAAACCTTATCATCAACTGATAGCCTTATTCGTTTCCACTGGCCAATCCTAGTTCCATTTCTTCACTTTCGACCTAAAGCCAGTCCTTGCCCAATAACCAACCCTTGCACAATACTGCTTCCACAATATTCCGATCCTTGCACGATTCTCAACTATTCCTCAATAATCCGAAGCTGGTCAATATCCGCCGATCCTTAACCATCCCATATATTGTGATAAGCCCAAACTTTGCACTGTGTCAACTTTCGCACAATATTTCAATCCTTGCTTTATCTCAAGTCGTTCCTTGAGAGCCAATCATTATCTAATAGATAATACTTGTTCCATATCCCCATCCCTGCGTTATTTTCATGATCCTGGCCCAATTGTACTATCATTACCTAGTATCTCTCCTTTATATCAAACTCAGTATTGTATGTAATGGGAGTAATGTCTACTTTGATTATGACAATGAGAAAATGTAATATCACTAACTGATTAGTTCTCGTTAGATTTTCGTTCACTATACTGAAAGTAAATCAATTGAAAATTCGTTATTTTGGAATGACCTTATTCAGATAATTTCAATTTTATGAGGCTGTAATTTTGAAATAGTTTGGATAAAAGGTTGCTGACGAATGGATTACGTAGCTTTTAGATTATTCAGATCTGATGCCAATGCTTTTAAATAATGCGCCGTTTTAATGATTTATAGCGACGCTATTTATATATACTATTGATTCTTTTATTTAAATTTTTTGACAACTTCTGAGAGATGGCATTCTTTTGAAAAGCTTTTATTATGAGAATGTCAACATAAGATAAGATGAGTGGGACGGAGGAGCCATAGAGAACGGATCAAGTGCCTCTTAGATTATACAGAGCTAATGCCAATGCCTCCTATATCACAGCACTGCCTTCATGATTTATAGTTATGTCCCTGTATATACTCTCTTTTCTCCCTTATCGGGATTTAATGCTTAAATTCATTTTGATGGCGTTACTCCGCCAGGTCTGCAGGAGCAGGGGGAAGACCGTGAGCTATTGATTGAACAGTGAATCATGTTTATTATACCCGAAGGCTTCTCCTCCATTTAATAATATTCAATCGTCTATAATAAGGAGGAGGAGGTGCTCCACCTGGAGTGCCACAGGGCGCAGGGATGGGCCCTATCTTGTGTCGTCTTTATCTTATTTATGCCGGTATTATGCGGGGCTGAGTCGTCACTCAGAGGGGCTATTTCCTACGCTAATATCTCGTTTCCGCCGCAGTCGATTCATCCTATAAATACTAGCAGCAATTTATTGTAGCTAGCCTCCGATACGAATTGTCATTCCTCATCATAATCGCATTCCACGTTTTAGCTCGAGATATTTATCTCTCCATAATTCATCAAGAAATGGAACACATAAATTGGCAATAGACTTCAAAGTATAATTTATTACAGCCATCCTTTTCCTATCCTTATCGTTATTAAAAAGTAGAAAAATTTTAAAAAATCCACTGTCATTTTGAATGCTTTAACAAATTGAATAGTCTTTTTATTATTATTTTAGTAACTTAAGCTTGTTTTCTCCTTCCCCGTAAAAAGAGGCCCCTTATGACATGAACTACTACTACAGAAGATACTGTCGACGTTTCATAACATACAGATCAAGAAAAAAAAAAAATTTCAATTTCTATATCTTTGCCAGTATATCATAAAAATATTTTTTTAAAAATACAATTTCAGCTTTGTTAACTTACATAATCCCCCCTAAAGAGCACTGTCGTTTTTTCAGAATTATTTCACTGAAATAAACCGTAGCACTCACGGATTTTCGTTCATATTTTTTTTTTTTTTTTTTTTTTTTTTTTTTTTTTTTTTTTTTTTTTTTTTTTTTTTTTTGGGGTGCTTTACGTTATAGGCAATATTCAAGAAACAAAACAAATATAAATCGTAAGTCATTGGCAGTAACATGTTTTAATCCTTATATTAAAGGTGAATGGCCTGAAACATGTTCTAAACTTCCAATATTAATACAACGAAACCACCAAATACAGCAGCTTTTCAAAAATCCAAACCAGCTATTGGTAATGAACAAAATGAAGATATATCAACAATCTAGAGGAGAAAAAATGACCAAGAATGAAGAGGAAAGAAACAAATCGAAAATTGCTTCGGAGCCTTTTTTGTAGAAAATTTAGTAAGCCTTCGAATGGTTACCTTCCACTTACCACTTACTTCTCAACCGTTTTCCAGATATTAAGGAAAGTATACAAAGTTCCCAAAACGTTTCATATCTATTAATAAAATATTTTATTCTAATCATTCATTAACTCCAAATGTAACCAAAATTTAAACATTTTTGTTTATATGAATTTCAAACATGCAGACATTTTTTTTAACTGAATCCCCTCATTCTAAGTATCGAAACGAAAAACTTGATTCAACAACTATTTTTCAATTTTTCTCGAAAACGGATAACGTTTTCGCTTTAAAAAAGGTTTCATTCGTTTTTCTAGGCCAAGAAGCCGAAAAACGAGTACTTGGAAGGATATGAAGTAAGCGATCCGATTTTTTAAGCTCGGATTTCGCTCCAAAAGGAGAAGACATATAACAAGTGAGACTATGCTGGTAGCTTGTCTAAGGGACAATATGCCGTCTACCTGCTCCTCTTTTTAACGTCTATCTAAGGATATGAACGGAACCGCGCAAAAATGAAGCAGTTCCTGCGAGTCGGATTTTTTTGTTCTTTTCAACGAGGTAATGTCTCTCTTTACCTAACTTTTACATTGGTTGTTTTTTTTTTTTTAAATTGCATTTAACATTAAAATGAGTATTTGTGTAAAACACGGTAAGAAAATGAGGAACACTGTTATGGTTTTTCTGAGAGCGAACGCTGAAATAAAGGATGAAGTAATTTCCGCTTGGGCTACAATCAGTTTCCTGTTGTGGCGCTTTAAATCTTATGTTAGTTCTCTTTGAGATTTCAATATATATTTTTCATGAAAGATCAAAGCTCACCAATAGGTAACTGCTTCTATCCCTTCACTACTGGCACTAGGGATGTGAACTAAGCCGCGCTAAGATGCCGCAGTTCCTGTACATCGGACTTCTGCTTGTCACCTGACCCCCGGTTAGAACTATTTTGGTCTAGAGGTACCTGTAATATGTCCATTTCCTCAAAGGAACTGTTACTTAATTTATCCATTTGGTCTAAATAATAGAACGTTTACAGTACGACTGCTTCTTCTATCTATTTAAAAAAAAAAAAAAAAAAATATGTTTTCGATTTTACCGAAGAATCTTCGTAAACGAATAGAAAAAGAGAAGAAATAGAATCTAGGACAAATGCAGACTGGAAACTGAAAATAAAAACACAGTAAGGTATACTTTAAAAGGAAGAAATCGGGAAAATGTTGAAAGATTCTTGGTACATGTGAAGATCTCAAGACAAGCCGAACAGACCATTGTTCCCAAATCGGAACATCTATGTTTCACGACTCATAACAATTCAGGAAATAATCTTAATAAGAAAAATTTAACATTGCATTTTTAATTATATTTTTCTAGTAGTAGATATGTATCAATTATTTGAATAGTTCTACCAGTTGTTCACGTCATAGGTCGTAAACAAACATAAAGCATAATATACTCATAAATACAAAAATTTCATGAATTTCGGGAGTCAATTCAGATCACTTTTCCGGCTCAGAAAAAAAATTTGGCTAATTAATGGGAATTGAATTGGTAAAATGGAAGTATGGAAAAATTTCCGAATCAATGTTCCCAAGTGGGAACTTAGGTCAGTAAACGGTTAATATGTCTGAAAGTACTTTTTTATAGGTTATCTAACATAGAGAGAAGATTGAAAAGATATCTGTAACCGTTTACGCAAAAATAGTTTTCTTACGAGTTGTACCATTGGTACAACTAGTTTTTCTAAATAATTTTGGTTTTTTTTTGCATTCAGAAACGATTGAATTAGTTGGAAACTGACTTTCGACATTCATTCAAATCTAAATATTTAAATTTTGGTTGCTTTTTAGTTAAGGAATAATTAGAAAAATAAAATTTTATTAACAGATATGAAATGTCTTAGGATATTTGTATATTTTCTCGAAAAAGGTTAGAAAATAATGGTATGTAGAACATGACCATTCGGACGCTTACTAAATTCTCTACAAAAAAGGCTTTGAAGCAATTTTCGATGTGGAGAAATAAGTGCTTAAAATTTCACAAGTGTTTAACTAATGAGATTCTCTAAGTCTTGAATAGATTATTTTTTGTTTTAAATTGCATTGAACCGTAAAATGAGCATTTTAGTAAAAAAAAGATAAGAAAATGAGAACCGTATTGGTAATAGTGTTTTTCTAGTGCAAACGGTGAGAAGTGAAAATGTGTTCAGTATAGTAGTTTATAGGCACCGTGTAAGACGAAAATCGTGTGTATAATTATCGGAAAATGTATTGTATAATTATCGGAGTTCCTCGAAATCCACCTCAGGAAACAGGAGAAGTTACAGAAATGCTCCTTGAAGGATTTAATAATTAAATATGAGATTCTTTCTCTTGCTGTGGTTAATCAACCATTCCGTTTTACTATCATTTTCTTTGTTTTTTGCATGTAACTGTTGTATTTGCTCCCTGAGATATTTGTTTTCAGCTTCAAGGTTTGTAAATTTTGTTTGTAATGCGAACAGTTCCTGTTTCGTTGCTAACTTGGAAAGCTTCATATCAAGTAAGGTACTTAAAGGATTGAAGTTCAATGATAAGAATAACTTGACAGATGTTATTCTGAATTTCTGTAGTAATACGATTAGGAAAAAAGGATATAAAAATCGAAAAAGTATATAAACGTGAAAAAACAAACAACCCTAACAGACCATTACTTGTACAGATGGCTAATATAGACGACCTAGATTGGATATTAAGGCAAACCGGAATTCTGAGAGGTACACCACACTCCATACAGAGAAATTTCTCCTGAGAAACAAGGCAGAAGAGATCAAAATTGCTAATGTTAAGAAAAGTAATAAAAAAGTACATACCTCAAAAATAAATCCGAGTAATATCCGATTTTATGAAAGTTGAGGAAAATAAATTCACCTTGACAGAGGATGGTTTAGAACGCAGAAACCAACCCGGCATGGATAGATTATCACAACTCTTGGGACTCAATGAATTGTTTTTCTTATTTTACTTAATCTGTTTTATTGTCAAATACATTATCCATCTATAAGCAATTAAAAAAACAAAACAAGGAATAAAAAGAGGCAAAACGAACCGTTCGAATAAACGAAATCAATTATTTCAAAGTTTAAGCACTTATTTCTGCGATTGACATCGCCAAATCAAAACTTTCATCAGGAACATTTTTGTAGAGCATTTAGTGAGCTTTCTAATGGTCATCTTCCGTTTCACAAATTCTCAACCTTTTTCGAGATATTAAGGAAAGTATACAAAGTTACCAAAACTTTTTATGTCTGTTAATAAATATTTTATTCTAACCCTTCCTAAACTCCAAACGTAACAAAATTTTCAACATATTAGTTTTAATGAAATTAGAACATGCAGAAAATGTTTCAACTGAATCCCATGATTCTAAGTACCCAAACCAAAAACGGTATTCAAAAACTATTTTTCCAATTTTCTCGAAAACGGTTAAAGCTATCGCCTTGAAAATTGTTTCATTCGTTTCCCTAGCCCAAGAAGCCTATAAAACGAGTACTTACAAGCTTATGAACTCAAAAACGTAAGCGTTACGATTTTTTTTGCGCGAATTTCGCCCCAAACGCCATCTTCGAGGGGCGGATTCTGCTGGTTAACGAACTTGACCTTTTAAATTGGACGACGGATTTTCGTACCAAATTTCATCACAATCGGACCATTAGGGAAGCCAGAAATGATCGAAGAGACAAATATATATATATATATATATATATATATATATATATATATATATATATATATATATACAAATTTGAACCACCGTTATTTTCGGTCTCTAGGGGTTCTGAAACGCGAAATTTTCTAGTCGGCACTTCCGGATTGTTTCATTGTATAAGCGGGGTTCCTCCCTATGGGGGAGGGAGGAACCGCGCTAAAACGTAAGCTTTACGATTTTTTTGCGCGAATTTCGCCCCAAACGCCATCTTACAGTGGGCGGATTCTGCTGGTTAACGAACTTGACCTTTCAAATCAGACGAAGGATTTTTGCACCAAATTTTATCAAAATCGGACCATTTTTGAGCTTGCTAGAGCGCGAACAGACAAGCATATATATATATATATATATATATATATATATATATATATATATATATATATACACAAATTTTAGCCACCTATATTTACGTGATCTATAGGGTTTGAAACGAGAAAGTTTCTAGTCGGCACGTCCGGATCGCGTCATGAGGTCAACCTCATAAGCGGGTTCTCCCTATGGAGATAGGGAGTAACCGCGCTAAAAGCAATTTGGTTACTCCTAAAGCAATTACTACTCTCTACGAACACAACATACTTGTTGACAGTTTTTCATGGAAAAATAAGAAGATTTTTTACCGGATAGTGAGAAGATTTTAAGGAAAAAGATTTCGTTTTATCATCAAATGATGGAAAAACTAAAATAAATAAATAATATTCTGATCACTTCAAATGTGACTAGGGATAAGTATGGGAACGCCCTATGATGAAGTAGTTCCTGTGAGTAGAAGTTTTTTGTTGTTCTTCTTTCTAATTCCCTCGATGAAGAATTTGCTTTTTAAAATATATTTCTTTGTACCCATCAATTTACATAATGTTTGCTTAACAGTGATATACATAAATAAATGTAACTTTATATATTTACTTATTTTAAACCTAATATGAATTAATAATTTTTTATACTGTCGTTATACTTTCATTATGCATTATACTGTAAATTCTTTATGATTTTGCATGATGTATAGCAGGCACAATGGATTAGAGGGAGCTGAGAATCGCAGCCATCTTGCTGAAATCGTCACAGTAACCATTAGTGGCACTCGGTCCACCGATTGTGTCACCGCTAAAGTGGTTATTTATGGATATTTTTATTAGAACGTGAGCAAATTTGTTGCATAAATTAGAGACGTTAATTATCTCTTCCCTTTCCACTCCATTAATGCTAATGGTAAAATCATAAAAATTTATTGCAATCCCTTATTAATTCTTGATTTAGTGCTGTCTGGTGGCATTTTATATTTATTTACAAATTGATATCAGCGTGTTTCACCAAAACCATGTGATTGAACTAATAAAAAGTTCGGCTCGTAATTGTTTCGATCATTATTATTATTGATTATTTTATGCATCGCTTTGGTAGCGAAGTGCATTTTCTTCAATACGTTTCGGTAGAGGGCAACATAAATTGGTCTGTTAGCTCATCTTTTCAAATGTTTGCTATGCTTTTGTGAGAAAGTTTTGACTTGGTATTCGTTCAGGTGTTATATTTTATCGTAGATGTTTATGTTCTTTAAATGTTTCAGTATTGTGTCAATATGGCGGCTGTCATCTCCAAGGAGTTCTGTCATGTCATATGGTATATCTAGATTACGTCTTAAGTAGCACTCAGTCAGTATATGTTTGATTGTGAGGTCTGTGTTGCATGATCGACATTTTGGTTTGTCCGTATTTGTCATTAGATATTCGTGAGTCAGACGGCTGTGGCCAATGCGTAGTCTTGCTACTACCACTTCTTCTCGCCGTGATTTTCTATATGACGAAGGCCAATCTTTAACTGTAGACTTCACTGTCCTTAATTTGTTTTCTGTAGTGTTAGTCCAGTCTAGTTGCCAATTATTTAAGATAGTTTGGTCAGTCTACCTTGATGCGTCTTTGTAGTATGACTCAAGTGGTTGGTAAGTTTCTTTTTCCGTTACAAGTTTAGCATGTCGGTCCGCATTTGTACTTAGTCCTAAGTTTTGGTGTCCTGGTAGCCACCATAGTGTTACATGTTTACCGTAAGTTCGTAAGTTATGAATTTGTTCTTTTATTTCCGTGCAAGTAGGATGTGTGGAGTATATGTTTTGTAAACATTGCAGGGAGCTCAAAGAGTCACTGCAGATGATTATGTGTGTTAGGTGTGATGATGGGACGTTATTTAATGCGAGGAGAATGGCATGCAGTTCCGCTCCAAGAATGCTGAAGCAAAAAGGGAGTTTTAGCGCGGTTCCTCCCTCCCCCATAGGGAGGAACCCCGCTTATAAGGTTGATACAATGAAACAATCCGGAAGTGCCGACTAGAAAATTTCGCGTTTCAGAACCCCTAGAGACCGAAAATAACGGTGGTTCAAATTTGTATATATATATATATATATATATATATTTGTCTGTTCGCTCATTTCTGGCATCCCTGATGGTCCGATTTTGATGAAATTTGGTACAAAAATCAGTCGTCCAATTTGAAAGGTCAAGTTCGTTATGATATATGATTTCTTTTTTGTTCATAATCTTCCAAGTACGTATTTTGTATTATACCACTAACACATGAAGTAGGAGGAAAAGCCTTTATTTTACAAAAATATCTCTTTAATAGAATGTTTCTCCTTATATGTAAAGGAGGTTCTCCTGCCTCTGCAAGTAAACTCATTACCGGACTAGACCTGAATGCACCTAGCGATAATCGAATACCGGTGTTGTGTATTATGTTGAGCATGTTAAGAGTAGTGGGTTTAGCAGACGAGTACGCAACGCATCCATAATCCAGGATAGATCTGGTGAAACTACGATAGACGGTTAGCATTACTTTCCTGCTTGCTCCCCATTTCGTATTACCAAGAACTCTCAAAATATGTAATGATTTTTTACATCTAGTGACAAGTTCTTTTAGATGGGGAATCCATGTGAGGTGACTGTCAAAGTGTAAGCCAAGAAATTTAATCACATTTGTTTGAGGGACTATTGAATTGTATATGTGTAGTTGATAATTTGTGTCTCGTCGTTTTCTCGTAAAAAGAATGGGCTTTGTCTTGTCTGTAGAGAATTTAAGTCCAAGTTTTGTCGTCCGGTGTTCGTGTGAGTGAATTGTTTCTTGTATTCTATTCTGTAATTCTTCAACTGACTTTGCTGAATAGAATATGAGTAGATCGTCGACATATAGACAGTACTGTACATCGGGAGGAATAAATTCTCTGACAGAATCCATTGCTATGAGGAACAGTGTTGTGCTTAATACACTCCCCTGTGGAACGCCTATTTCTTGTTTAAAGACATCTGAAATACATGCTCCATTTCGAACTCTAAATGTTCTGTTCGAGATAAACCCGTTTATAAATTTAAGCGCATTTCCTCGAACACCCCATTCGTAGAGTTTATAAATAATTACTCTTTGCCATACTGTGTCGTATGCCTTGTGTATGTCAAATGAGATTGCCATCATTGAATTCTTATTCAAGAACGAGTCGACTATATAAGATTCCAATCTGACGAGATGATCTGAGGATGAGTGGAATTTTCTAAAACCACACTGATATGGGGATAATAGATACTTCTTGTTTCGATCAGAGATTCTTCGTATTTTGGAGGTCGGTGTCATCATATATGATAGTTGTTTCTTCTTGTTTAGTATGGTATTCTATGATTCTTTAATTTTCTTGGTTTGAAAGTTGTGGCTATTCAAGTTTATTGTTGCTTTTCATTATAATTGCGTAGAAATACCAGGTATATTGTAATTCATGGCTTTAGCAGATTAAGCCGCTTGGACACTTTTTTCCCCTATATCCGCTACCCAGTTGTCCGATATTTTGTCGTTCCAAATTACTCAGTTATTCCTAGATTTGGTACAATATTTCGTTTTAATTTAATGTTCGTGTTAAAGTCAAGGATACAAATAATTATAGACAAAATTACCTGTTTCTAAAGAGGAAAAAATGTCGTTGGACATAGAGACAGGAGTATAGAATTATTTTTAAGGGTAAATTTTGAGTATTTAATGGAAACAAATAAAAATATCATATGGTTCGTTGTGTTAAACAATGAACACACGAATCCCTTAATTAGTTTATATATATATATATATATATATATATATATATATATATATATATATATATATATATATATAAATTCTTTTTCATCTAGGAGGCATGGGGTCATTGAAGCCCCACACAGGACAGGAAGTCTTCCTGTCTTCATACTACTTTATTTAATAGGCCCGAAATGTTTCGTGCATATTTTCGCACCTCTTCAAGGGCACTTCTTGCTAGGAAGTCCTCTCGTTACCATGTACTCGCTCTGGCGTCTGGCTTAATACTTTTTTCAATTTCATTTCGTTCACATGACCGTATTTTCAACAGGTTTCATCAAGAAGAGCGAACAGATATATATATATATATATATATATATATATATATATATATATATATAATAATTCAAATCCCGCATGCCCAAAATTCTTAAAGGGTGGATGTTTCTATCCTTACAATGAACAAAACAGTCCAAATAACTTGTAGCAGCCCCTCTTAACCTGACGCACAATAACCTTCCACTGCAGGGGGGCAACCTGTAGATAGCCCGGCGTTAATTGCCCAATTTTTTTTAAATGGACAAATTCAACCACTTGGGTCATTTTTACGCCCAATTGTTGATAATCCCTTAAAAAATAAATAAATAAAAACGGTCTAGGGAAGGCTTTGAGGGGACTGACAAGGGTGATAGTTTTTAATTTTTTTCCAAAGCTAAGTCTGGAGAAAATTTAAGGTATAATGGCGTCTGTTCATAAAGATGGTTTAGTTCGAGGGAAAAGGCGTGGCTTACACTCTCGGTACAGAAATGTATGGTAAAAATTCTCTTCATAACCTCATCACAAGGAGTTTTTTTTTCTTTTAGCGCGGTTCCTCCCCATAGGGAGGAACCCCGCTTATAAGGTTGATACAATGCAACAATCCAGAAGTGCCGGCTAGAAAATTTCGCGTTTCAGAACCCCTAGAGACCGAAAATAACGATGGTTAAAATTTGTATATATATATATATATATATATATATATATATATATATATATATATATATTTGTCTGTTCGCTCATTTCTGGCTTCCCTGATGGTCCGATTTTGATGAAATTTGGTACAAAAATCAGTCGTCCAATTTGAAAGGTCAAGTTCGTTAACCAGCAAAATCCGCCCACTGGAAGATGGCGTTTGGGGCGAAATTCGCGCAGAAAAAATCGTAACGCTTACGTTTTTGAGTTCATAAGCTTGTAAGTACTCTTTTTATAGGCTTCTTGGGCTAGGAAAACGAATGAAACAATTTTCAAGGCGATAGCTTTAACCGTTTTCGAGAAAATTGGAAAAATAGTTTTTGAATACCGTTTTAGCGCGGTTCCTCCCTCCCCCATAGGGAGGAACCCCGCTTATAGGGTTGATACAATGAAACAATCCGGAAGTGCCGACTAGAACATTTCGCGTTTCAGAACCCCTAGAGACCGAAAATAACGGTGGTTCAAATTTGTATATATATATATATATATATATATATATATATATATATATGTATATATTTATATATATATATATATATATATATATATATATATATATATATATATATATTTGTCTGTTCGCTCTCTAGATAGAAGACGAATGGTCCGATTTTGATGAAATTTGGTACAAAAATCCTTCGTCCAATTTGAAAGGTCAAGTTCGTTAACCAGCAAAATCCGCCTACTGGAAGATGGCGTTTGGGGCGAAATTCGCGCAAAAGAAAATCGTAACGCTTACGTTTTTGAGTTCATAAGCTTCTAAGTACTCGTTTTATATGACTCCTGGGCTAGGAAAACGAATGAAACCATTTTCAAGGCGATAGCTTTAACCGTTTTCGAGAAAATTGGAAAAATATTTTTTGAATACCGTTTTTGGTTTGGGTACTTAGAATCACGGGATTCAGTTGAAACATTATCTGCATGTTCTACATTCATTAAAACTAATATGTAGAAAGTTATGTTACGTTTGGAGTTAAGGAAGGGTTAGAATAAAATATTTTATGAACAGACATGAAAAGTTTTGGTAACTTTGTATACTTTCCTTAATATCTCGAAAAAGGTTGAGAATCTTGTTAAACAAAAGATTACCATTAGAATGCTTACTAAATGCTCTACAAAAAAGATTCTCATGAAAGTTTTGATTAGGCGATGTCAATCGGAGAAATAAGTGCTTAAAACTTTAAAGTAATTGATTGAGAGGAGATCGTTGACCGTAGATGATGCAAGGTAGGGATTGTCGGGGTTCGGTCACTGCTAAAGTAATTGATTTCGCTTATTCGAACTGTTCTTTTTTTTTTTTGATTTTGGCACTTAGAATCATGGGCTTCAGTTGAAACATTTTCTCCATGTTTGAATTTTATCAAAACTAATATGTTGAAAATTTGGTTACGTTTGGAGTAAAGGAAGGATTAAAATAAAATATTTCATTTTTAGACATGAAAAGTTTTGGGAACTTCGTATATTTTCATTAATATCACGAAAACGGTTTGGAATCTTGGCAAGCAAAAGATTACCATTCGAAAGGTTACTAAATTTTCTACAAAAAATGTTTTCAAGACATTTGCGATGGGATGGTCATATTTGGAGAAAAAAGTGCTTAAAACATAGGTAATTTCGTTCATTTGAACGAATCTTTTTGTGTGTTTCCTACAGTTTTTTTTCACTGCTCGTTATTTTTGTGATTGCTTATAGTAGTCAAATGTATAAGTCAATAAAACAGGATACGTATATATAGAAACAATATTTTGTTTCAACGGTATCTTGGAATTCGAAGATGCCCTATGAAATTCTAGATTACTGTACTGGTGTTGATTTCGTTCTTTAGAATTGTTTTTGGTATTCCCTATTTTCAGAAGTTTTTATCTATTTATTATTTTTTTTTTTTAAATTCATTGAACGAAATCATATGAATTCGAAGGTGAGGAGCTAGGAGGCTTAGGGTGGGGGGCGTTTTCCCTGTCCCCAGGTACCCTCGTCTCCCTGTGTACCCTCGTCATCTTCAAGTCCTTGTCTAGAGTCATAAAGATAAGCCTCCAAACAACTTTAGGAATGTAGGATTTCTAATTTTTGCCAGTATCAGAACAGCCGCTCTTTACATACCACAGTGGTACAGACGTACCGGTCTATACTAGTTGCACTCCACACGGTGGTAGTACTTGGTGTATGCCACAGCGGATCGCTCATTATAACCTTATTTTATACGTATTAAATAGGTACCTAAAAAAAGTTTATTTGTGTATAAGTGTTGCGTTATTGGGATTAGATTAAAATATTTTGTTAACAGACATGAAATACTTCGGAATCTTTGTATATTGTCCTTAATTTTTTTTTTCTTTTATGGTGTATCGAAATCTGAGTCATTAGCACCATTTTTTCCTTATGAGCTTATATAATACTTAGATTTAGCTAGCAACAATATTTTACACCGCAATTAAAGTGATTTGCTCTTCTTATAAACATAATATTTATATTTTAATATAAACATAATACATTAATTTGTCTGACAAAAAAAAAGTCCGACCCGCAGGAACTGCTTCATCTTAGCGCGGTTCCGTTCTTATCTCAAGTGCGATTAGTGAAGGAATATAGCAGCTATCGGTAGGTATTAGGACCATTTTCCCCCCTTAATATCTTCAAAACAGTTAAGAAATCGTGGAAGTACGATTTAACCATTCAAAAGCTTACTAAATTCTCTAAAAAAAAGATTCTGAAGCAAATTTCGATGGGGCAATGTCAGTCGGAGAAGTAAGTGCTTAAAACTACGAAAGTGTTAGTTTTGGTATTTTAAACGGGTTTTTGTCACTGTTTACCTCAATTTTGTTTTTTAAGTTTATTTAACGGTGGAATGAGTATTTCATTAAAGCTGAGAAAATAAGAATCATATTGGTAATAGAGTTTTCCTAGAGTGAGCGTCGCGATGACGGGAGAGTCCCATCCGTTTAGAAAACTGTCAGTTTCCATATGTGGCTCTTTAAGCTTCCTTCTCTTTGAGATTTTATTTTATATTTTTAACGAAAGATCAAAACCTACCGATAGCTGCTACTATTCCTTTACTAGTCGCACTTCGGATAAGAACGGAACCGCGCTAAGATGATGCAGTTCCTGCGAGTCGGATTTTTTTTAAAAGCATGCCAACCTTAGGGTCATTAACGCTATCGAATGAACCTTTCATAATATTTTGTGGAGGTCTGTTTTTCTAATTTGTTTGATGTCGTTTTATGATTGAGACTGTTTTAAATTTTAGAGAATCATTGTGCTTCTTATGAATTTATTACTGCTGCTGGTTTACACCAAGATCAGGCCCAAGGAGGAGGTGAGTTTATGAATAACTATAAATATAATTTTTACGTGTACACACACACAAATATACACCTAAGCGCGCGCATATGCACGGTCATGCACATATAAACAGATGCCCGTACTCTTAGGCAGCACCTACATTGGACCCGCATTTCTCCCGATCCAATCCGATCCGATTTCGTTTGATCGACAACGGCCAACAGCAGCCGACGTGAGTGCCTACATTGGTCCTGACCCGATCCGCATTGGTCCTGACCCGATCCGATCCGTCACATCTCGTCAGTAAAATCCTCGTAGTGAAGTGAAAATGAGTGAAGTTAAGAAATTCCTAATAAGCATAGAAACCTTTGATTAGGTTGAATGTTGGAGGTAAGAGAAGTATTGACATTCATATTTTAAAATGATTTATAAGAATGGTAAATATTGGAAGGTTATAGACGTTGGATGGTTATAAACATCTTTCCACGCAATTTAATAAACAAGGAAAACAAAAATGTGAATTGACAAAGTTGTTCTAAATGTTATTTCCTTTGATTTAAAAAAAAAATGCATTGAAATCGTTTTAGGTTTAGAACCTGTAGACCTTTTTGAAACACAATATGTGTGTTGGCGCCATTTTGCTTCGTCGTTCAGAAATCGGTCAAGAAACCAACATGTTTGAATGGCCAAGAATTGGTGGCCATCGGATTGGATCGAGTCGAGTCGGGTCGAGACCAATGTAGGCACCTCAATTGAGATGCATATGTTTGTTTTTCTTCCGACAGTCGGTGGCTATTGGATCGGATCGGAACGGGTCCAGTGTAGGTGCCCCCTTACACGCACACACATACTCACATAAGCAAGCATCCATTCAATCTCACTCATTCATCCACACACAGACATAAAACACAAAATTGACACATTCATCCCCTTTACTCCTTTGGCCTTCAGACCAAGCACAATCAAACTGGCTAGGAGGTTTAAAACGTTTTTAGCATTTACATTGGTTAGTTATTGATAAACCTCAAACGATTTACACCTTGCCTGTCCTCTCAAAGACTTCCCTAGTCTTAAACAAGACATGATTAGTTTTTATTGTGTTTCACGTATCGTGTTGTTGTTTGAAATGAGAATTTGCAAATAGGACAACTGTCGGGAATATTTTCCTCAAAATGAAGAGCATTCGAAATTGAACTTTTCTGTCTTACAAAAGGTGCTTTAGTAAGTATTGTACCCTAGAAAAGCTCGGCTCGGAAGATGAGATGAGACTAGCCTGTAGATAAGGGACGATGATTCTGCTGAGAAAGCCTTTGCCAAGATGAGCAGGCACAGGAAGAATAGAAGCTAAGAGGAAGGCTGTAACTCCTAGCTGGAGATTTGGAGGTGGGTCGCGTAGAGATCGTAAACACTAACCTTCTCCTACGCTACCTTCCCTTCCACTGCCTTCGCAATTAATACTTCCTTATCTCAAGACCACGTGGAAACTGTTTTGTATGCACGCCCTCTACTGGTCTGTCACTCAAAATGGCCGCCTCCGAGAGCGGTTCGATACCATAACCTTCTTCTTCGCCCCTCCCCCTTCTGGTGTAGAATAACCTTCCCTTGAGTGAACCTTCTCAGGGCCAATTACAATTAACCCCCGCCACTACTCCTTCTCCCCCGCGTCCTGGACTTATTATAGATAACGTGTTAAATGGTGTCATAAACTTATCTGTGTTATGGCTTTGATGGTGGGAAATTGCCCTCGTATTTCAGCCCCCCCCCAGTATCACCTAAAATCCTCCCTTCCAAGTATCTCCTCAACCCTTTGAACAAGCGTCTCAATTTAAATACTAATTCCCTAATGCTGGAGCAACGTCCAACTTGAAATGCAAATGATCTTCTTCCATAATTTTTCCAGTCTTTATAAACACTCTGTATTCATTCCTATTTAGGGCTTTCCCTTCCACTCCCATCTTACTCAAACTTCATTAAAATAATCATTTGCAAAAATCATTAGCTACAATTAGTATTACAAAACCGTTATGCGTATATATTCCAACTAGATTCTACAATCTACAATATATATTCATCTACACTAGCCGTACAAAATTATATGTTTGATTTTTTTTTTTTTTTTTTTTTTTTTTTTTTTTTTTTTTTTTTTTTTTTTTTTTACGGCGCTTCGACGTCTAGGCCATTAGCGCCCGACATCCAGGGTGCAGCGAGGAATTTTCCCAACGAGCCGTGGGATGAAAAAATTCCTGCCGCCAGTGGGAATCGAACCCACCATCCCGCTTATGAATCCAATGCGCTAGCCAGTAGACCACGGGAGGCCCCGTTTGAAAATAAATATTTTAAGAATCATTCGAATGAATACAGGTTCCCACATTTAAGAATGTTTCATCAAATTTTGTTCTTGGATGTCTACTAGAAAAAAAAGAAAGAAAAAAGAGAGAAAAAAAGTCCGTGACGCAGGAGCTGCATAACAAAGCACTTTCCTCAGAAGAATAACCTATATAAATGAAATAAAAAAAGGGAATGGTTCTGCTTTTTTACATTTCTAATGAGCAACTCGATCAAATTATTTTAATTATTAAGTTTTTAAATAATTTCCTTGCAGAATTTGCTTATACTTGGTACTAAACTACTTAATAAATACTCGAAAACTTCACATATTCGTCTTTTGGTCTGAGTCAGGAACGGGATACAGCACCCCTAGTGGTAGACATGAGGAGTAATATGAAGACAAAGGCACCTAGCGGCAGGTTTGCCAACTAATGTTTCACTGGGAAATTCTATTAAAACATAGTATGACGTAAACAACCCCTTCCGATAGACCGATTTAGTTCATTTTTACAACACTTCAATCTAATTACATGACCAAGATGTATTACTAGTTTCGTTACAATGCAACAGAAATTACGACCGGCATGAGTAAA
Organism: Gonocerus acuteangulatus; assembly: GCA_946811695.1. Lineage (NCBI taxonomy): Eukaryota > Metazoa > Arthropoda > Insecta > Hemiptera > Coreidae > Gonocerus > Gonocerus acuteangulatus. The sequence continues at coordinate 148,739,732 of OX328123.1, read as the reverse complement.
CCGACCGGCATTAGTAATTTTACCGGAGTAACCCCTCTCTCCTAATGGAGGGATTTAGTTTATTTTTAGAACGTATTTTTCTCTTTAGATGACCACAACGAATACCGAAGGTCGTTGAAATATAACAAAAAATACGGCTCGCATGGCCAACTTAGTATTTTGGGTCAGGGGTAAACCCCTGTAGTAGTAATACTGAAATAGTATGTGAACGCTATACGCCAAGTTTCGTGACGAAAAATCAAATACCCTGCCGGTACATAAATAAATTTTAACGTGGGGCATTTTTGGTGTCTACTAGGTAGGATCAATAAAGATTTGAAGACATTTTTCCAAAATTCCGTCTCAGGTGTTGGGCATCTGCGGAAAACCACGGGAATACGCCTGGGTGTCGTGAAAACTGACCGTATTAAAAAAGCGCAGTTTAAATATTTAGAGAATATTCGGATTGTATTCTTGATTCGGAAAACTCGACCATTTGAGTAACAGACAATGGAGCAACAAAACCATTTAACACCACAAGCAATGTTAAACTAAAGGTTATGTAGGTGAATAATTAGGCCGACCTTCACTAGTTAGAAAAGTTTTATTTCATAGCGCTTTCGAGATTCAATCTCATCATCAGTGCCTATAGATTGTGTCTGTGTAGACGTGAGGCTCTCGCACCAGACTGCACAGGCATAATTTCCAACACAGACACAATCTATAGGCACTGACGATGAGATTGAATCTCGAAAGCGCTATGAAATAAAACTTTTCTAACTAGTGAAGGTCGGCCTAATTATTCACCTACAAAATCTTTAGTTTAACATTGCTTGTGGTGTTAAATGGTTTTGTTGCTCCATTGTCTGTTACATAAATTGTCGAGATTTCCGAATCTAGAATACAATCCGAATATTCTCTAAATATTTAAACTGCGCTTTTTTAATACGTTCAGTTTTCACGACACCCAGGCGTATTCCCGTGGTTTTCCGGATAATGAACCTTCACCAACCGGCTCCCAACACCTGTGAAACCAAAGGTTCGTTTACTCTGTTCTTTCTATTCCATCTAAGGGTGCACCTACATTGGTCCCGATCCGATCCGATAGCTACCGACTGTCGGAAGAAAAACAAACACAAGCTCTCAACAGAGGTGCTTACATTGGTCCCGACCCTATCCGATTAGGTCCGATGACTCGCACATTTTTGTTTTTTGGTTCCCTTGTTTATTAAATTACGTGGAAAGATGATTATAACCTTCCAATGTTGTTCCAATGTAACACCGAAAAGTCCGACTCGCAGACACAGAATCAGCATGAGCTACTTGTGAACAAGTAGTGCAAGATGTCGAATATCTTCTTCAGCCAATCCTGATTCTTTACAGGTTCGATTCAACATGTTTTTAAACTTTCTTCAACACGATCGACCTATTGCATTGGAAGACGTTTCAGCTACACATAGATTCATGGTTCCTGATGGATAGCAGCACCAGTGCTGTTGGACTGTGGATGGATCCACTGTCCAAGTTAATAAACGTACAAGTGCTATTACGGCAAATTTTCAAATATATTAGCAAGTATTTTAGTGCCAACTACATCATGTAAAAGATACATCAATGACAAATTGGAAAACACGAAATGTGACATATCTCTCAAATGAAAAACTTTTCCAATCATTTATTGCTTCCGGATTGGACAATGGATTCCCACAGTTTGGCGAATAAAAATGAATAATTTTTAATTTCATCACACAAGGTATTTGAAAGTAACAAAACTACATTCCACAGTTTTTGACAAAAGGGAGCTAATCGTTCAATTTATCCCTCAATAAACCTCCACTTCATTTGCATGGATTTAATGCTTTTTAAATGCAGAAGTTTTCATGTAAGTATTGAATCTGTAGTCCGTTATGGGGCTCAGGAAAAAAATCCTGAAAAAACTCTGAATCATTGATGAAAACAGAAGTGCGTTATTGGACGTCCATAAAGTATCTTTAAATAATAGTTTTAGTAAATGAAATTACTGTTTTTAAAAAGAAAATTTTGTCTATTTTATGATGGCATAATTATAACTTAATTATCTTAAATAATTTTTGAACAATCTTTTCTTATTCATTAAAAAAACATGGCTACGATAAACATTGGACATAGCTCTTTTTCCTTTCGGAATCAAATGAACTTTTTTGTTGGAAATTATGTCTACAATCACCTCCTAGGGTTTGGCTACTTATACCTGAATCACCCTGTATACATATGTACAAATTTGAACCACCGTTATTTTCGTTCTCTAGGGGTTCTGAAATGTAAAATTTTCTAGTCGGCACTTCCGGATTGCGTCATGAAGTCAACCTCATAAGCGGGTTTCCTCCCTATGGAGTGAGCGATAAACCGCGCTCAAATTGACTGTTTAACTAAGGTTTTATTGTTTGGGACTGATATACTTCCGGAAGATTGATTGGCCTCTCGATTCCTCCTTTGTGTCCCCAACAAGGCAATCGAATTTCTTAAATTAAGCGCTCATTTTCACTTGACTACGAGTTCATTATTGACGAGCTGTGACTAAATCGGATCGAATAGGGTCGGGTCCAATGTAGGCACCCACGTCGGCCGATATAGGGATTGGGAGAAATACGGGTTCAATGTAAGTGACCCTGACTAGTCTGAACCACAGCGATGTTCTTCTAGTCGCCTACTCTGGTATGTGCCTAGTGTATGCTACTCTTGTGGTACGCAAGTTTTGTAGTTTCTAAATGAATGGAATTAATAAGTTTGGTAATAAACCTTACTTCTAGATATTGAAAATGACCCCCGATAAAACTTATACAAACTTTTTTATACCTAAACATATTATTGTGGTAAACAGGAAAAGGTATTGTATAAATAAACTAAATCGGTATATTATGAGTGAGAGTTTATTCCTGGGTCTGATTATTAACTCCACATTTCATTTTCCTCGTGATATATGAGAATTATTAATTTGGTCTTACTGGTCGCTTTTATACTTCATTGCAATGAAACCCGGTAGATATTATGCCCAACTAATGAGGAAAATAGAAAATTAAATTTCTTAAAACAGGTCGGGATTGACTACAAAATAATATTTTAACTGACAGCCAAGCAGCTTGTAAGGCACTAGGAGATCAGGAAATCAACTTGAAAATTGTGGAGGAGTACCAAGCAATGCTAAATTAGTCCAAAACAATAAGGTTACAGTCCATTGGATACCAGGACATTGAGTTATCCTTGGCAACGAGAGGGGAGACAGGCTGGCAGGACTAGGTTCGGAAAAGGCACCTACGGGCAACTGCCATTTGAAGGATTATCAATGGCCTGTGCCAAGAGGGCAATAATAGCAAGAGCCAAAAGGAAGTTTGGTGAACTCTGGGAAGACCAGAAAATCATCCACATTCAGGCGTTCATAGACCTTAAGAGAGGGAGGAGTCTCGGGCCATTGTACCGAAGTCATCACCAGTCTGCAGATGGTGCAAAAGTCATCACCAGTCTGCAGATGGTGCAAAAGTCATCACCAGTCTGCAGATGGTGCAAAAGTCATCACCAGTCTGCAGATGGTGCAAAAGTCATCACCAGTCTGCAGATGGTGCAAAAGCAAGTATGAAACGTCTAAGCACGTTACATTTGAATGTGAATGGCATTAGAAAAGAGGCGGTTCCTACATTTTATGTATTTGTTTTAATTTTAACGTCCATTATTATTAACTACGAATTTTAGGACTGGTTATCTATTGGTTATCACCCTTTTCTAGTCCGGATAGGGTTGAAACCTTTTCCTTTTTCTAAAGAATATCCACCATCCAATAGTGGGAATCGAACCCACGACCCTTGTGTATACATTTTGGTAGCCCTGATGAGGGTGAAATTAGGAAGTCGACGAAAGGTGGGCAGTGTATCAGGAGTTTAAGGTAACCCAAACCAGGTATAGGACTCGCAACACGACAATAGGACAATCGCCGATGTGCACCCCGCAAAGGCGCGGGGTACGAGTCAGGTGAAATCTAATATCCCAATAAAAGCATAAATGTGAAATAGAGGTCAAGTTCCTCCCCCTACAAAGAAACACTCCCTTCCCCAAAAAGCGAGAAATATCTCCTCCTAAAACCCCCCAAAAACGCCTTACCATCCTACACTCCAAAAAAGTAGTATGAGTTGGTGTATTAAGTGTACCATATTTTTAACCAAAAATATTTGCCAATACAAGAGGTGATACAAGAAAGAAATGTCCGAGTTCATTACTTAGAAGACCTCATAGTTACTTACTAAGAACAGTAAAGACACTTCAACTGACCGTTAAAAACAATAAATATACTTATATCCAGTAACTAAAATATCACTTTCCTCAACCAGGTATATTATTAAACTTGGCATTGTTTAGTTTTCTCTCTAAAGATTATTTCGGCACAAATAAAACATTGCCAAGTTTAATTTGATACCCCACATCATGGGTTACGGACCGAATGATGGGTTTCCGAAGGAAGTACAAAACTGGCACGCCCCCGCCCCGGAAGCGCCGTCAAACATAACTTTTCAGGATATTTAGATTTTTTCCTTTAATAGCACCCTCATATCTATCATCCTGCAAAATTTCAAGCCTCTAGCATCATGGGAAGTGCCTAATAATTTAGATGAGTCAGTCAGTGAGTCAGTGAGTCCTATAAATCCCGATTTTCGATATCTCAGAAACTATTCGATGTAGAACTATGAAAATTTCCAGTTTTCTCACGTTCCAGTCTTCTAGTAGTATAATACCTCTGTAAAATTTCATAACTGTATCTTTACCTGGTTAAAAGTTATGAGAGGGTAAAAATCGGCTCTAAGACCTCCTGTAATATACACAGAGGAATATACACATAGGCCGGAACCAAGCATCTACCGTGGGCCTAGATAATCTTTTTATTTAAATTTTAAGATCCATTATTATTAACTGCGAATTTTAGGACGGGTTATCTATAAGTTACGACCCTTTTCTAGCCAAGATAGGGCTGATGCCTTTTCTTTTTTTTTTAAAGAAAAGCCACCACCCCATTGCAGGAATCGAACCCACGACCCTTGGCACGGAGTGTTAAGTGCTCACTGAGTACTGCTAGACTCCATTCGCATCCTAAGGAGTGTATCTAATTTATGCAACTCTTGGGGACGAAATTTCGCAATTAGAGTTTGTTTCATCATTTTATTAAACATTTTAATTTTAGAACGTTTGGGTGCACTTTGACCATAATATGTGTATTTCTTTTACATATTATTACTGACCCTTGTAATAGTTTTTGTGGCCTTAAAAACATATATGTTTATAGATAGGGTCCACCTATTCAGTTATTGAAGAATAGACTTTTTATTTTAGTTGGAAATCTCTAACCTGGAAAAGGGAGGATCTATTAGAACGCCCCGGAGTCAAATATACATTTCTTTTTGTTATCGCTCTTCTCCTTTTATCCCAACGACCATCCTGAAAGAGAACGGAAAAAGCAACAGCCTTAAATATGAAATCTGATTGGTCCGGGAATGAAGGGTGTTCGGAATCACTTTGAATCCCTTAACCCGTTCATCTGAAGGAATCGTTTCCGTGGAAGGAGATCCGAAGAGCTGGCGGGTCTTTAGTATGGATGAACTTTAAATATGCGACGGGGAAGCTGAACCCATGGGGCGAATTCCACGCCTCTTGCAACATTTACCCGCCAAACCCCATCTACTCCCGCCCTTTTTTCCTTCTATTTTGACAATCCTCTATAACTTCACTGCTCAAACAACTCTACAAATTATTTATTTCATTCAGGTAGGCATTTCGTTTTAGTACATTCCGATGGAACGTAGCTATTCAGATTGTATTTATGGAAATATTCTTGATAAAGACAAAACTCCATTAAACCGATTTTCAACCTCCAAAAATTTCATAATTTTATATATACATATATATACATATATATAAACTATATATTTGTCAAAAACCACTCACCCACTGACCTAGCCCAAACCACTTGACACCAAAATTTGAAATTTTGCATGGAAATTCCCTTTAGGATGTAATCACTCGCTAAGAAAAGTTATCTTTGATATTCAAATTTTTAAGTATTTTAGAGGGGTTTGAAGTTTAAGTTGGTTTTGAAGATCGCAGCCAAGCCTCGGTACGCAAGGACGATAACAGGTCAGCTGTTACCGCGTTGTATTTGTTTCAAAGTCAAGGAAAATCAATTTATTGTTAGAAATATAGCTTTCAATGATAGAGATTCGAAGGCCTTGTGACTATTTCCAACTGCCTCTATGCGGCGGCCTTTCTGGGGTTGGCCGACCCATGCAGGTAAGATCCTAAAACCTTTTCAAGAAAGGTCGAACCAAAATAATAAATGTTTCTACTTTAATCTTTCCAAATTCGACTAGGGATAAGAACGGAACCGCGCTAAGATGATGCAGTTCCTGCGAGTCGGTCTTTTTTTTACTTTGTTTTAGCGCGGTCACTCCCTGCCTCCATAGGGAAAACCCGCTTATGAGGTTGACCTCACGACGCAATCCGGAAGTGCCGACTAGAAACTTTCTCGTTTCAGATCCCATAGATCAGGAAAATATAGGTGGTTCAAATTTGTATATATATATATATATATATATATATATATATATATATATATATATATATATATATATATATTATATACAGGGTGTCCCGTAAATATCTAGTCATATTGAGAGGGGCGATAGAGGACCCTTGGGGGAACAAAAAATGTTCTATGACGATTTCCCGAATTCTCGCCCATAAGGGAGAAAACGTCGTTTTATTGTTTTATCGAGACAAACATGGTTTTTAGAAACATAATCGTTGTAGCTCCGTCCCAGGTGGTACTACTAGAAAGGGAGTGAAACCAATCGAAAGCTGAGTAAATTTACTATAAGACTAGTTGGGAGTAAACGTAAAAATGAATGAATGTAAGTATGTATATCTTACAAAAAGAAGGCAATTCTAAATTTCCTGACATTTTATTGATATTTCTTTCCAGCGTTACTCCTCAATGGGCAGGATCTGAGATTTCCGGGTTTCAGAAAAACTTCTTCATTTAACCCGCTTTCCATTCATGTATCACAACCCTGTGTTATTGAAGTATTTGAACGGTTTAAGTACAAATGTTTAAAAAAAAAACATGGATCTGTGAAAAGAAAATTATATTTTTTTCTTCAGTTTATTCAAAAAGCTGAAGGAAAATATTTTTTTTATAAATGTTTACATAAATATTAAGTAAATATTTACTTAAAGAATAAAAAAAAATTACTTCCACGAATATAAAAAAAATTCCTAAAACAGTAAATAAATAAAATACACATTTATTTTAAATTTGTTAATTCAGGTAACTAATACTGGGTCCAGGAGGCGGCCATTAAGGAACCCCAACCATACATTAACCTCAAAAATTATTATTTTTACCTAGATCACGCATTTGTACACATTTTTACAGGTACTTATATATAGAAAACAAATGTTTTACCTTAAATTAATACTGATGGCTGGGCTTGTGAAACTCACTGGGATTCTGAGCCCATGCGTTTTCGTTGTGGTAATTAAAAATTCTATCCCTCATAAATAATATGTACATAGTCCTGTAAAAATGTGTTCAAATGCGTGATATAGGTAAAAATAGTAATTTCTGAGGTTAATGTATAGTTGGGGTTCCTTAATGGCCGCCTCCTGGACCCAGTATTAGTTACCAGAATTAATAAATTCAAAATAAATGTGTATTTTATTTATTTACTGTTTTAGGATTTTTTTTTTATATCCGTGGAAGTAATTTTTTTTATTCTTTTAAGTAAATATTTACTTAATATTTATGTAAACATTTATAAAAAAAATATTTCCCTTCAGCTTTTTGAATAAATTGAAGAAAAAAATATAATTTTCTTTTCACAGATCCATGTTTTTTTTTAAAACTTTTGTTCTTAAATCGTTCAAGTACTTCAATAACACAGGGTTGTGATACATGAATGGAAAGCTGGTTAAATGAGGAAGTTTTTCTGAAACCCGGAAATCTCAGATCCTGCTTATTGAGGAGTAACGCTGGAAAGAAATATCAATAAAATGTCAGGAAATTTAGAAGTGCCTTCTTTTGGTAAGATATACATACTTACATTCATTCATTTTTACGTTTACTCCCAACTAGTCTTATAGTAAATTTACTCAGCTTTCGATTGGTTTCACTCCCTTTCTAGTAGTACCACCTGGGACGGAGCTACAACGATTATTCTTCTAAAAAGTACGTATGTCTCGAAAAAACAATAAAACGACGTTTTCTCCCTTATGGGCGAGAATTCGGGAAATCGTCATAGAACATTTTTTGTTCCCCTAAAGGTCCTCTATCACCCCTCACAATATGACTAGACATTTACGGGACACCCTGTATATATATATATATATATATATATATATATATATATATATATATATATGCTTGTCTTTTCGCTCTCTGGTCACCTCAAAAATGGTCCGATTTTGATGAAATTTGGTACATACATTTTTCCTCTAATTTATAAGGTCAAGTTCGTTAACCAGCAGAATCCGCCCACAGGAACACCGTTTTTGAAGCGAAATCTGCACGTAAAAAATCGTTGTGCTTACTTCATGTGCTTGCAATTACTTGTTTTATAGGCCTCCTGGCCTAGGAAAACGAATGAATTCATTTTAAGGCGATAGCTTTAACCGTTTTCGAGAAAAGTGTCGAAATAGTTGTTGAAATACCTTTTTGGTGTTTGGAAATACGTACTTGGAATCATGGGATTCAGTTATGTTTGAAATTCATATAAACAAACATGATTAAATTTTGGTTACCTTTGGAGTTAAGGAAGGATTAGAATAAAATATTTTATTAAGAGACACAAAATATTTTGGAAACTTCGTATATTTTCCTTAATATCTCTAAAACGGTTGCAAATTTTGGTAAGCGGAAGGTTACCATTCAAAAGCTTACTAAACTCTCTACAAAAAAGGTTTTGAAGAAATGTTTGATTAGGCATTGTCAGTCGGAGAAATAAGTCCTTAAAACTTCAAATGTGTTTGTTTTGTTCTTTTGAACGGGTTTTCATAGTTGTTTAGGTCACTTTTTGATTGTTTTTTTTTAATTGCATTTATTTTTAGAGTTAGTATTACAGTGGAAGAAGTCAAGAAAATTAGAAACATTTTGATATTTGTTTTGATATATGATACAGTGAAATAACTATTTCAAGTAGTGGCCAACCAAGCTATTGGGTGCGATTCCAGGTAAAAGGGTACGCTGGCCCTTTGTAACGGGCCCTTTGTTTACGGGGGTAAAGGGATTTCAGGAAAGGTCGAACCAAAATACTAACTGTCGCTATTTCAATCTTTCCAAAGGACACTAGGGATAAGAACGGAACCGCTCTAAGATGACGCACTTCCTGCGAGTCGGACTTTTTGTTTTCGATGATATTTACCACATTAGGGTTTCATGGGGGGATTTTAATGTAATAATAATAAATTTTAATGTAATAATATGTATAATTCTAGTTTACTTGAAAACGTGAGCATATTTTTTTAATTTATTTGTGAAAATATAAATTATTGTTTAACGATTGTATTTTTTCCTTAATATAGATACTCTATAAAACAAATAAATTGGTGAAAGAATCATGTCGATATCATTTTCTAAACTCGATATATAAATTAAAGCATTTTCAACCTATTCTATTTTATTTCTCAGTTCCTAATGCGCATTGGACAGGACGCTCAGACACGTGTCGAATATTTTTCGATGCAGAATCACCAGAAAATAATGGGCTTAATCGGTGAACCCATCACTGTATACTCACCTTGTTAGTTTATTCAACTCCTTTGGGCTGAATGGTTTCCAAAACATACTCTTATTAATATAAGCCATTTTTAAAAATCTTTATTACAAGAAATAGATCACAAAAAACTAATATTTCAGTACATTAACTTCAAAGACGATTTTCTTAAAACTATGTTTTTAAATCGGGCGAAACGCTAGCGCCTTCACTTTTCACTCGATTAACTTTAATTTGAACTGCTGCTCCCTAAAGATATTTGCTAGTAAACTAGGTAAAATTTCGATTTTTTAATAGAAAATGAAGAATGTCTCACCATTTTTGAAAAAAATTAATACTTTTTAAAAATCCTATCTACGTTTACCCTCTTCTTTTACTTTTGGTTTTTTACTCTTGATTAAAAATTGACACATGCAGACTATCTCTCTGGAGAAGGAGGTTTTACATTCGTCAGAGACCGCGCTGCAATTTTATTTTCGAAGAAATAAAACTTTTAGCATAAATATGCTTTAGCGATGAATAAACTGAAAAAAAAAAATTTACAAAAAAGTGTCTGCTGGGGTTCGCGCATGCGCGGTAGTCATGTACGGAAAAGAAGACTATATGTTATACAGTACATTACATAGGTTAGTCGGGTGGACCTAAAGCATATTTATGTTCCTGAATATGTTTTCTTATACTTTAATATCCCATATAAAACTCATGACATAAAGAATTGAAAATATATATTTATTTGTTATTCATAAATTAGAGAAAATGGCATTGATTTTGATCACAAAAGTAGTATTAACCCATAAGATAGTCGTCAATCGAATATTATAAGACAAAGCTGTATTCCTCGAGGTGGAATGTAGCTTGGAAAAGTAGATGTTTCGACACTCCTGCTTTGGATATCTTCTTTACGAGCAACCTGTTGATGGAGTCGCAACCTTGTCGCTTTTTAACACTTTCCTCCGAAGGAAATAAGCTATTGACATTGCAATCATGACTGTATTTTTGAAAGATTTGTTCATATCTTTATCGATCGTGCCTTGTTTGTGAGTGTTTGTGTGTCTATCCGTGATGGTATGTAGTATTCCTCTAGCAAACAATTGAACGATTTTGTTAACCAGCAAAAGCCGTCAATCTGTAGCAGAGTTGGGCAAACGTTAGCGCGCGCTAAAAGCTGATACCTCTCCGCTAATTTAGCGAAACTGTAGAAAGCCAGCGCTAATAATTAGCGGTTAGCGGCGGCAGTGCGCTAACCGCTAATCTATTTATGAAATATCGTAATTGCTAATAGCTTAAGCTATAGTTACAACTTGTAACTATAGCAATTACGATATTTCATAAATAGATTAGCGGTTAGCGCATTGCCGCCGCTAACCGCTAATTATTAGCGCTGGCTTTCTACAGTTTCGCTAAATTAGCGGAGAGGTATCAGCTTTTAGCGCACGCTAACGTTTGCCCAACTCTGATCTGTAGGGGGGGGGGGGTTACTCTGGAGCATTTTTCTTATTTCTCATGACGGAATGATCGGTTAGACTCGGCATGACGGAAAGATTAGGCAGATTTTGTCATGACGGAAAGGTTGGACAGACTTGGGATGACGGAAAGATTAGGCAGACTTTGTCATGACAGAAATGTTGGAAAAACTCGACATGACGGAATGATTGGACAGACTCGGCAAGACGGGTAGATCGGTAAGACTCGGCAATAAGGAAAGATTAGGCAGAATTTGGCAGGACGGAAATATTGGACAAACTCGGCATTAAAGAAAGATTATGCAGACTTTGGCATGACCGAAAGGTTTGACAGACTCGGCATGACGAAAGATTGATTAGACTCGGTATTGCGGAAAGATTGGACAAAGTCGGCAATCATGTTGGACAGATGAATTGTCAATCAGCTACTGAAGACGATTTGCATTTTATTTTTTTGTTTACTGTTTTCTTTATTGCTTTTTTCTCATAATAATGCAATTCTGTATCGAGTTTTTTTGGAAAATATACATTTTGATTCATTCAATGATAGGGTGAAATGGAATCCGGAAGACCAATGGATTATGGCTTTTACCTCTTGGTAAGACTGAGGAAGAACTGATGGGAACAATTATGGTTGGAGCTCACCTTCCCTGAATTTTAATCTCTGTTCCAGCCTCCAGTCCTGGAGAAAAACAAACTTTACGATATTAAAGCCCATGTATTGTATTAAAATTTGCCCGCCTCTGGAATTAGGAGCCATCCTCCTCGTTTATTGCCCCCCCCCTCACCCCAACATTCTCAAATATTTAGTCGGGGGGTCGGCAACACCTCTAATACAATCCCTATAATACAACTCCTTCTTTTGCTATTGTATTTTTTTCTTCTTTTTCATTTTTTTTTCTTATTCTTCTCTATTTTTGCTAGCTTTTCATTCCTTCTTTGCCTTTTAAATCACAATTTTTTTTAGAATTTGTTCCAGGAATTTACTGATGTAAAGGGACCAGTCGAAAGTAATTATTAAAGTTTTCTTATTTCTTTGAAATGCAACGAACTCCATATTTGGTCGGATTTAAACTTAGTCCTATTATTAGTATTCTTCAATCATTCGACCTATATGGACCTATACAGGCATTCCAGTCAAAAGTCCCCCGTAAAATTATAAATGCTCCTTTCTATGTATCCAACAAAACCCTTCACAATGACCTTAACATCCCATTTAACCTTGACCTTGCTAAAACCCGTTTCCAAATGTTCCACTCCAAATTGTCCTACCATCCTAATCCTGAAGGTCTATCCTTATCTTCCCAATCCCATCCAACAATCCTCCCAGGCGGCTCAAGAGACAGTGGCCCCGAGAAAAACTAACATAGCCGATCCCATTGTGATCATTAATTCATTTGTTTACCCGCCTTAGGAAGTAAAAACAATGGTTCCAAATACTTCATTATTTTTATTTTGTTTTAATTTTACCGTTATAATAAACTTTTATGTAATATCTGTGTCAACAAACTTGACGATTGTACTAGATGATTTATGTACAGATTTCAAATAAACAAATAAAAAAAAAAATAACACATCCCTATGTACGTTTTATCGCGTTTTTACCGTGCTCTGTAGGTAGGAAACCAGCTTTATGAGGTTGACGTTATGATCCACTTCGGAATTGCTAGAACTACTTGTGCAAGTGACCTGAAGATTTCACTTTTCAGAAGCCAAAGATCACGAAGACACGCTGGTTCAAATTTATATATATATATATATATATATATATATATATATATATATATATATATATATATATATATATATTTTTTTAAAAAAGTATGTATTTCATGAAGTACTAGCTGAATACCCGTGCTTCGTCACGGCAGAAAAGTAGTTATTTCATTGTGTTAAATAATGTTTCATTAAAATTACGTTACTATACAATTTTGTGCAGTTTATTACAGCACGGTTCCCGTCATACTATATTTTATTCAATGGGCGTTAAAATTTAAAAGTTTGTGTTTCCAAGAAGTCATATGGTAACACCCAATATATTTACGAGTATTACCAAGGTTATAGGCGAGGAGGCTGTGCAAGGGTTCCGGATATTATTACCTTGCCTGGAAAACCTAAGGATAGGATA